>PVIY010004453.1:0-102882 GCA_004026745.1 Myrmecophaga tridactyla | reverse complement strand
ATTTAAAGCCTACAAATTATTTTCCATTAATATTTTTATATCTAATATAATCAGGGAAGCACATTTTATCAGAAAAGTGATTAAAATATTTGCATTATTTTTAATAATAAAAATTGTTTTCAAAACTGGTTAAGATCTATTCCAGTTAAACATGTTTTCATTGTTATTACTTGATTTCAGTGTACTTTTGCTATATTCGATTTTAATTTCCTTCTCTCTAACCATCCCCCATACTTATCTATTCTAAATCTTCCATTTCTGAATTTGTTTAATAATTTTAATGTTAAAACTGTTATTCTAGGATTTCTACTATTTTGAGCAACTTGTTTAATCACGTAAGTAATTTTAAAATCTGTCATAGAAGCATAAATTGTGAAGAAATTCAGTCCAATAGATTTAAAAAATAAAAATAGAATTATATCCTTAAATATATACTTGATTACAAGGTGAGAAACCAGTTGGGCTAAAATTTTGAAAGTACTTAAACCATAAAAGTAAATTTTTATTCCGGGTAAAAGGTGTCATATTTGAACTTATACAGCATAACTTATTTTTATGGTATATGTTACACTACATAGAAATAATTTTTGCAGTGATTTCCATTGCTTTTTTCTTTCTTTTCAATATTCTTCTTAAATTTTTCAGTGCACATGCTCTAAAGAATCTGTGTAGGCAGGCCACGGTGGCTCAGCAGGCAGAGTTCTCGCCTCCCATGCTGGAGACCAAGAATCTGTGTAAGCTCCAATCTTATCTAAAATTCTAATGTTACTTGAAATAAAGTGGGAAAAAAAAATAACATAGCAGAACAACTCTGTGTTTACTCTTTAAACTGCATTTTAAAGTCCAGCCAAGAGTTAGCTGTTAGGTATTGCAATAGACAAGTTTTGCCTCAGAGGCTGATTACTTTTATTGATCAAACCTATGGTTGATTCACTAGCTTTTACCTACCTAGAGAATGCCTGATTCTTTTTTCGCTTAAAGTGAAACTGTTAAAAAGCACTTGCCAAACTGTGTCCACTAAAGCATAGCAGAGGAGGAAGTTGTTCCTCTTCTAGTTGAATACAACCGAATGAACAGTTGGATGAACAGATCGAAATTTCTGCTCTGGATTTACTGAATGCAAGTAAAGGCTTACACACCCTGTAATTATAAAAGAAAAGACAGTGGAAGTGATGCTTCTAGAATTAAAAAAATAAATAAATAAATATTTAAGATGGGCTGAGAAAATGATTCTGCAAGCAAAGTGCAGTTAGTATGCCCTTTTATAGGTTGGCAAGTTCGTAGTTTGTTTTTTGTTACTGGGTTTTCGTTTTTGTTTCAGTTCTTACATAGTTTTCAATCTGTATATTTAGAAAGAGCTATGTATAAAGATAATGGCATCCAACAAGTTCCGTTTTATTTTAATGCATAATTTAAATTTTCAACCATGTAATGCTATAAAGGAAAGTTCTGCTTCCAAAATAATTTCAGAGATGGATATCAGTTGAGTTTCAGAAATGTTAAGGTAACTTGGACAATGTCCTAAATAAATTAAGAACTTGTATGGGACTCCTGATACCCAATGCAGTGCGCCTCCCAGCTCTACAGGTAATCTCCCTAAGTGGTAAAACACATTAATACCAACACCCAACAGAATCACTAGATAGATTACAAAATACACTATTGCACCCTTTTGTCTATTTTATAAGGGGATGATTGTCTTTCTTCTTGCATTTAGAACAATTTACGAATCCTGAAAAAATTAAATCAATCATATGACAACCATAAAACTTCCAAGAACAAATAGAAAGTATAAAACTTCATTGTGCCTCACAGATGAAATAAAATCATTAGATTTCCAATTAAAGGGAATGGAAAAGGACACTGATCCTAAAAGGAGGAAACTTGATTTAAAAAAAAAAACTTATTAAAGATATTAAGATCTCCCTCATCAATGTTTAAATTTAATAAAAAGAGGAAAATCACAAAAACAAACCCCAATATGTATTAAATAGTATCAAAAAGAAAATGATAGGTACAGATTCATACTGTGAACCTTCCAATGAAAGCAGTATGAAAATTTACACTTCTAGCTATGAAAAAGTAGTTTGCAGGGCCAACCCTCATGCTATAAAATGGAAAAGCTTGATAAGATTCCAACAAAATTAGAAGCTGATATCTCAGCCAGGAGGAACAAAGGAAATGAGATACACCTGATTTGTCATTGTTGTTGCCTTACCCTGCAGGCACTGCTATTTGTAAAGAATTAGAGGCAAAGATACTGAGAATCTGAGTAGAAAGTGGTAGTTAAGTAGGTGAGAAATAAGAGTTTATACAGTTAATCAGGGCTGAAGAGATAAACATTGGAGTTCAGTGCCACCAGAAAAATCAGGAATTAAGTGTACAAGATCTCAGAGAATAAAGAAATGCAAAGAACTAAGCCATACTTTTTGCACCATTTTCCTTTCACAGTATTTTTGTTATTTTCATGCAGTAATAAAAAGGCTGATAATTAAGGGATACATAGTGGCTAAGAATCTGTGTATAATTATTCATTGAAGTATTATTTAGAACTGACATAAATGGGAAATAAAACTTAACTGCCCATTCAAAGGAGAGTTTTGGGAAGTGACTCATGTATCCTCCAAAAGACATTTTCAAGCCTTAATCTGCATATGCATGGGTGTGAACGTATTTTCACATGGGACTGTGAGATTGTTAGTTAAGATCCTATTAGTAGGAGCAAAGATTACTATTAATTATTATTGGTAGTAAAGATCCTATTGTGATTTTTGAAGATCCTATTTAGTGAAAGTGTTTCTGGGTTTCTCTCTGTCTCTCTCTTTCAAAAAAAAATGTTTATATACTTATATATATGAAAGTAGAAAGGCTGAGATATAGGGTGCAGATCTAAGATTTTACTAGGTATTTTATTTTATGTATGCCTTCTTTTGTTTCCTTCATATACCTTCATATGATAATACTGTCGGCCCCACTAGTAATTTACATTACATATTTATTTACTTATTTCCATATTTGGCTTCTGTAAAAGAACATTATTAATTTTTTGTATAGTGATCTTTTAGTAGGTGTGCACTTCTACAAATATATATTTTATACTAACTTTCTATATAGACAATCGTTTTATTGAGCACATAATCTTATCTTTTGAAAAGTATATATTTTCCTTTCTTTATACTATTACTGTTCTCTCATTTTATCTTTTTAGCTAGAATCGCCAATGATATCCTGTTTTTTTTTCTTTTTTCTTTCTTTCTTTTTTTTTTTTTAACATAGCACAATAAACACCTTTATTATATGAGCTAGGATGAGAGGGAGGAATTATTTGCCTTTCCAGGCTTTGAGTTTCTCAGCTAAAACGCCAGCTTCCCGCCTCCCAGCACCTAGCCTTCTGCTCGGCCACACTGGCCAGGCCTCGAAGCAGTGCAGGCAAGCAGCTTGCTCTGCTGGAACCGCTCCTCAAGAAGACTGCTGATCGTGACATTCTGTTTCCTTTCGTCATATTTCTTCTGAATTTTCTTAGATAGTTTTTTGTTTAAAATTTCTTCCTCCTCGGGAATCAGCTTGGCCCCCTTCGTGCGGCCCGGGAGCAGAGCATCGTGGGGCTCGTACCACTCCCTGTCCCACGCCGTCCACGAGCACGGTGCAGTTCGTTCTCCACTAGGGCCTTGGTTATTGGATGCGTCGCAAACCCCATAGATGATGCTCCTTTTGCGAGTACAACACTCAGACCCGAAGGACAAGTTCCCCACATCCAGCCTCAGGGCAGGGGACTTCCTGTAGCCGTCCTCGCACCTTTCGTATGCGAAGGGGCCAATCTTTGGTGGCAGCGGGCGTCCCAGCTCATACTTCTGCTTCTTGCCGTAGGGTTTTCTCTTGCCCTCGGTCTTGCGGCGCTTGTGCCAGTTGTCCCAGGATTTGCTCAGCACGGCGCTGCTGGACAGAGGACACCCGAAACTTCTCGGTATGCTTTGTAAAACCTCTCGAATGTTTTCATCCTAATTTTTAAGCAGAATGTTGCTGCTAGTTCAACATTAAATAACATTACCAGAGGTTACAAAAAAATCACTCCTGTCTCCCTATGTTACAAGTTTTTAACATTAACATATGGTAGCCTTCTGTTATATTAATATGCAAATTAATAGGCTTTCTTAATATTGTATTATCCACACTCTTTTGGTTTAAAGCCTACTTGGTCACAATGTATTATTTTATTTACACGTTGATGAAATAATTGTGAACCTTTTGTGAAGACCTTTTGGGGATATTGCTATCAACATTATAAAATAGGTGGTGTAAGGTATGGCACTTCAGTTTCTGGAAGGTTTAGTAAAAATCTATGTAAACCTGATGGTTAGTAGTATGTCCTTGATGCACAAGTTTTTGAGTCTTGACTAAATTTTTAAGGTAAATGATTAAACTTATAGTTACATATGTTTATATTTTGTGTTCATTTTGTCATTTTATTTTCTTCTATAAAATTACTCAATTTGTTTTCAAATAGAATCGTCATGCATACTCCTCTTTGTAAAGTAAGGATGGGAAGTAGCAACGATTCATAAATTCTCTCACTGCCCCCCACTCCTGTTATACACAAAAGTCTCAGGGTAATCTTGATTGTCATTACATATCAGAAAATATAATTATGCTTTAACAAAAGACATCAGGAAGAAACTCTTGGAAACACTGTATTTTACAATTTCTAGCTGGGGTATTGTGGTAATACAATGCAGGGTATCCTCCAACTAAAATGTGCATATACCAAATAAGAAAAGATTTCCCCCCACAGTTAACTCATTAACTAGAAATCATGTGTGTCAATGTTGGACTCTCTGACTTTTATTTCTAAATCTAATGCTTTTTGGAAACATTTATTTGTTCCCTTTTTGAGTGAGAAAGGGCTTAAAAGATGGTGTAATGTATTTTCTTTTCAACTAAAAGTGGTTTTCTCAAAATATCTTAGGTTTCTTTTCATACAGCAAAATAATGTCTGGCTGTATTTCGATTTTATGCTCCACAATTCAATCAGTGGAAAATAAACAGCTTTATATCTTTTATTTCTTTAACTTGTAATGTTTTTTAAGGTGGTATGTAACTTTTTTCTTATTCATATTTAGTCTACCAAAAGATAGCACATAATTCAATACACTGAATTATCTGATTGCTGATTGAGTTTCCTAATCAGCAAAAATTTATTGTCTCTGTAAATAATGCTTCAGTTTTTACATTTTTTTGTTAAAGAGAATGGGAAGAATAAAAAGAATGTGCACATATTATAATTAAATGAGAATTATATTTGACCACATTATAAAAGAGACTTTTTAAGCATATGACAAAACATATCAAATGTTCTGAGTCTTTGGAATGTGCCAGATATTAAGTAGTATATTGATAAGCTGAAGGTTTTTGTAAGAGCTGACCAACAGTTCTTCAAAATGTGATCCCAATATGTTAAGAACTACATTTTTGTTGGAGATAAATTGAGGGCATTCGAAGGATTTACTTTTCCTTATCCCATTCCTCCAACCTAGCACTCGACTGGGAACTTTACATCAAATTTCGTTTGTCACCACCGACTGGAACATACCTGTAGATTATTTATTTTAAAAGTAAAGAAATAAAGCTTTACTTTATTTCCAATTTCATAAAATTATATATATGTATATATATATGCAAAAGCTGATAAATAACTGTGTTAAAGAATCTTTATAGGAAGCATTGTTTGAATGAAAATTAAATCATAATACTTTTTCTTTAAAATGAAAGCTTCATTTAAATATTTCATAAAGTATCTTTTGAAAGTATTTTGGAACCACAAAGATTTCTCACTATAGTCACTGATGCATATAATCAGGACTGGAAATAAATTTTAGCAACTTTAATCTTGCATTATAAAATTTGTTTTTACTCTAGCCAAAACCAAAGTGAAATGGTATATACTGCAATGTTTAATCAATATCTATATTTTAAAGAATTGACTCATGCGATTGTGTGGGCAAGACTGAATTCTGTAGGGCAGGCTAGCAAACCTTAAGGAGTTGTTTTTTTTGTGTTTTTTTCTTTTTCCCTCTGGAAAATCTTGGTTATTGCTCTGAAGGCTTTTCACCTGATTGATTGAGGCTCACCCACATTATTGAGGAAAACTCCTTTACTTAACGACTTTAAAACTAACCATCAAACCATCTAAATATGCAATCCAAGTGACAACTTCTGGCCTCTTTTATAAAAATACTTCTTTTTTAAGTAATCAGAAAGATAAATGTGTCTACTGACCCAAACACCAAACAAATGCCTTTCAAATTTTTTACTATAGAAATTAATTTACCTCCCTCCATTGGGGCTTTCAAGGAGTTTCCTTAACAATGGAAAGGACTTACTGATGCTTAATATGTACCAAGTGCCATGCTCAGAAGTTTGTATTCTTTATCTCTTCCGAATCTTTCAACAATCCCTTGGTGTACTATTCATGAATTCAAACTGTATCTATTGAATAAACATCATGTTCCAGAAACAGGAAATAAGATGATAAGATGTGTGGGTGGTTATGCGTGGGCCACAGTGACTAAGCAGGCAGAGTTCTTGCGTGTCATGGCAGAGACCTGGGTTCTATTCCCAGTGCCTGCCATTGCAAAAAAAAAAAAAAAAAGAGAGAAAGAAAGAAAGAGAGAGAGAGAAAGAGTGGATAGTTTTAAGGAAGTATATTTAACATTAGCGAGTCAAGAAAAGCCCCCATGGAAGATGATACTTCAATAAAAATCTAAAATGGATGAGCAACTGAACAATAAAGAAATATAGGGAGAAGAACATTCCGGGTAGAGGGAACAACAAGGGCAAGATATCTTAGAGGAAGCATGCCTGTCATGATTGGGAATAGTAATGATGAAAGTGAGCCCAAAGTGAAGGCTATTCAGGATGTTTTAGACGATGAGGAGAAAATGTTAGAGTTTCTAGAAACCCCCAAATTTGGGGTATTGTAGAGACTTTGGATTTACTCTGCCTGAGATGAAAATACTTCAAAGTGATTGGAGTATAAAAGTGACATACATCTACAGAGAAACACTTTGGCTCTATGCTAAGCTTCCTTTAGGATAAAGCAGGGAAATCAAAAGAAAGATATTATGGTAATTCATTTGAGAGCTAATGATGGCTTGGCCCAGTGGCCTCGTGATTGGAGGGGTGATGACAGCGCTCAGAGGTGTTATAATTCTGGATAGAAGGCAGAGCCAACAGGATTTGCTGAAGGCTTGTGTCATGGTCAGGTTCAAGTGTCAACTTGGTCAGGGGGTTTGTCTGGTTGGGTAAGTGCTGGCCTGTCTGTTGCTATGAGGACATTTCATAGAATTAAGTCATGATCATGTCAGCTGCATCCACAGCTGACTGCATTTGTAATCAGCCAAGGGGAGTGTCTTCTACAATGAGTGATGTTTAATCTAATCCTTGGAAGGCTTTTAAGGAGGATTCAGAAGAGACAGTCTTATTGCTTCTGCCAGCGAGCCTCTCCTGTGGCGTTCATCCAGACCCTCCATAGGCATCATCAGCTTCACAGCCTGCCCTACGGACTTTGGACTCTAGGTTCCCATGATTACATGAGACACTTTTATAAATTTTATATCTACGGATATTTCTTGCTGATTCTATTTCTCTAGAGAACCCTAGCTAATACAGATTGGATATCAGATGTGAGAGAAAGAAGGAAGTTAGAGTTTAGCCTGAGCACCTAGAAGGAAGGAGTTGCCATTTACTAAAATGGGGTAGATTCTGGTGAGAATATCCGTTCAGCTTTTGATGTGTTAAGTTTGAAATCCCTGTCAGCATTCAAGTGAAGTGAGATATTGCATATGTGGATTTCAACGTAAAATCAAGGCTGAAGATGTAAATTTAGGAGTTGTTAGTAAATACATGGTATCTGTGGTGGTTTGGGGCTGTTACATCTCCCCAGAAAGCCATGTTCTTTTAATCCATTACTGTGGGTATAGACCTATTGTGGTGGGACCTTTTGGTTAGGTTATTTCAATTGAGATGTGACTTAGCCTGTCCAGGGTGGGTCTTAATCCTCTAACTGAAGTCTTTTATGACAGGATAAAAGAGAGATTAAATGAAGAGAGCTTTGAGGAAAAGCCTCCAGAGGAGCTGAGAGAAGAAGCCACTGAAGTCAGAAGTTAAAAGCAATGAAACCCAGGAGAGAAGAACCAGCAGATGCCAGGCACATGCCTTCCCATGTGACAGAGATGTCCCAGATATCAACACCCTTTCTTCAGAGAAGGTATTGTCCTGTTGATGCCTTAATTTGGACATTTTCATGGTCATAGAACTGTAAATTTGTAAGCTAATAAATCCCCATTGCAAAATCCAACATTTCTTCTATATTGCATTCCAGCAACTTTAGCAAACTAAAACAGTATCTAACTCCACTATAAGACTAGGTGAGAGTAACAAAGCATTGCTGACATTTTTAAATATGATATACTGTGTATAGAAAAGGCAAAATGTCCCAGGATCAAAGCTTGGCCAGAAAAGGTTTCAAGGATAGCAAGATAAAGAGAAATCAGCAAAATACACAGAAAAGGCAGCCAGTGAAATACAAGAAAATCCAGGAGAATGTGATATTCAGGAAATTGAATGAATAAAATGTTCCAAGGAATATTTAACCAGTGGATTAAGAAAAGTGATGATTATTGGTGACTTCTAATGAAACAAGTTTGGTAGACTGATTCAATGATTGGGGAATAATTTACGGATACCAGAAATATAAAAATCTCTTTGAAGGAGGAAAGGGAAGGAAGGAAATGGCATTAGCTGGAAGGAAGCATCAGGTTACAAGAGGAATTTTTTTTTTTTAGTATAAGAAATACAATCTGTGTGTTTTTTGATGCAAAAGGTCCAGAGGAGGGGATAAGGAAAAAAAAAAAGAACACATGATAATTCAGAAAAACATGGAAAATATGGCATGATATCCTTGAGACTGAAAGTTGGGATAATTCAGTGTACAAATGAAGAGGTTCGCCTCTGGCCCCTGTTAAGAGAGAACTCAACTCATACATATTTAGAGGAGAGAAGGCAGCATATAAGAGCGCAAGTGAGCAAGGATATCTGCAGTGGTGCAGCTTGTTGAAATTCTCTTCTGACTGTTTTTATTTTCTTAGTGAACCAGGAAGCAAAGTCAGCAGTTGTGAGTGCAAAGGATATTTGAGGATAGGAAGAGAATAATAAGATAGTCATCTAGAAGAGTGTACACTGAATGGTCCAGAGGAATAGGACCATTGGCAGGATTAGTAGGCAAAATTAAGGTATAGTTAAAGAATAATGATCTTTACATAAAGTGAACAGTCCTAATTATGCTCATTTACATAGTTGTAAATGAGGAAATTGAGGCAAAGAAAAAAGTAACTTGTCAAATGCAATAGTTATAAATGCCAGAATTAAAACAGGTACCAATTCCTACCTTCAAAATCTTTTAAAGAGCAATTAATAACTTTGCCATACTGGATTGATCTTTAAGGCTATATCAGCATTTTCTATGGATACCAGAAAGCAGAGTGTTGTCATATTTCAGAGACAATCATTCTCCATTACCTTATGTAATTCATGTGTTCACAGATGGGGATTAGGAGACAGCAGCACTATAAGCTAAATCAGAGCAAAAGAAATCCCATCTTCCCAACTTTATGCATTAGAGGAACCCTTGCTATGCTATGCACAGATAGAAAGTGGAGAGAAAATGAGAACTTTCTAGTGATAAAGATGAAGTATACATAATGAAAAGATATTGTGAAAAACTGAGGAGCTTATTTTGCTGAATCATATTTTTGATATCTGCTAATGGGATATAGGAATTATAAGATAACTCACCTTGCCCATTGGCACCTATGACAGATACTCTAAATATGCACTCCTCTCTGAAAAATAATAAAAATAATTTTATAGGTATTTCAATATAGAGATAATTGAGTTGCAAAGTATAACTTGACAGCTAAAACACAATAACAAAAGGAAAATAATGGGTTTCGTAGGGGTAAGGCAAGGTTCCCTATAATCTCCCATTAGGAGAAAATGATCATTTGTCAGATAAATTCATTTTTACCTGAGAAGAGTGGGGATTAGGAAATGTAATTAATGATAAAGATAGAGGGAGTGGAAAGTCTGGGGTAGAGTTGATGCTGTCTGCATTATCTTTTTTGAAAGACTTCTTCTTGGAGTACAGAAATTACATCCTTAGCTATACTATGCTGATATTAATGCATGGCTTATGGATAAATGAAGATCTCCTGCAAGGAAAATAAAGGTTCAATATTTTCCAGACAGAAATAGCAGGGATAACATATAGAGTATAGAGAGTTGACAAGATGTCTTTAAAACATAAAAGACAGAGGACTAGGGGGAGAGAATAGGAGGTTAAACCATTTAGAGCTAATGAAAACCAAGGAGGTGATACTTGTTAGTCAAAATGATAATGTTCCACCATGAAATTTAATTAATAATAATACAGACAACAGTTTCAAAAATCCTTGTCCCTCGTAATACACTCCAGGCCAAATGTGCTGTTCTTAGCTTAATGCAAGTCCTGCTTTTGGACAGCTATGACTAGTTAAAATATGAACCTCATTCAGAAAGTTTACAAAATCTACTAATTCAAAATAATACAAATTTTAAAATGCAATATTTGTTTTGCTTTCTCTATCCAGTAAATTCTGTCATGAGAGGAAAACGCAACTGCAAATTGCACAAAGGATAGCCATTAATTGACTACTAAATCTCTATTTCCAAAACAATTATCATTTATAATCATATTTGCTTCCACAATGATAGTAATTAAACTCAGTCACCCAGAATAAGAACATGGCAAAATAATTCTAGACAAAATTACCTTTACAGAAATAATTCCAAGAATAAATGACAACAGGTAGTAACTTCCCCTGTTGGTCTCTTAGGCATAAAACAGTGCATGGAACACCTTGCTTTTGGGAGAGTCCTTTTATTTTTCCCACTTAATCATCTTTCTATCCAGGACTCTAGAATTTATCTTGGACCATGAGATAGCCTTGAAAAAGGAAGCTGTAAGCTGTAGATGGTGGAAGAAGAGTCCTCCAGATTTACTTTACAGGAGAGGAAAACAAACCTTTATCTTGGATAAGAAAAAAAATGCATGGGGTCTCAACAATTTTGCTCAGCAGGGATTTGAAGCTTTTTATGTTTTCCTGAGTCATATTGTGAAACAATGCAAATTTTAAATCGTTATTAAAGCCATGGAAGTTCTACTATAGAAAATAGGATTTGTTAATCTCATTTTAAATCAAGAGATCAGTATGAATTCTCAATACTTTTGATACAGCAAGAGCATGGGTTTCATCAGTCAAGTGTGTATGTCTTAGAAAAATGCTATCCCACTCATTGCAGATTTCTGTGAACTTTATCCTCCTCCAACTTAGATTTTATGCAGATAGGAAACGGATATCATGTAATCTTTTCATAAACACAAAAATTTGCTAAAGCCCAGGTCACTTCAACAGTTCAGAAATCATGTGTGTATATAATAAAAATTTAATTGACTTCCAGTATAAAATTAAAAATGAAAAATTATATCCCTGAAATAAATCACATTATGTAAAGTATACAATTTAAAAAATAATATTTAGGAAGAATGACTGATTTTCTGTTTTATAATGCTTATGACTGATTACATTAAAAATAAACTTCAACATAAAGTACAATGCAATGCCAAAACCTCTCTTACAATTCTTGCCATTATCAGTAATTGCTCACATTTTAATTCAATAACTTACAAATTTAAGCATTTTGGGTAAATTATACCTATTTCTCCTCAAAGCATCCTACTTAACATTTTAGACTATTATAATATTTATAATGTTTTCTAGGTTTTTCTTTCCATGTTACTTGAGCTTACTGACCTCATCATAACTATATTTAATAAAAACATGGTTCAAAGCATATTCTATTGAGAAAGAGATGGAGCACATAAAATAGAAGATTTTGTATTAAATTTCCTTTTGTTTATCTAGACATGCAAATGTTTACTGGGAAATAAAGTGGGCCTCAAAACAAATAAATTAACACTCACCACCCATCCATAGATAAATATGGAAACATTACCATTCTAGCCTAAAAGGGATTTTTAATATTTTAATATTGTAATGAATCCATTGCTAATTTCCTTATAAGAAATTACTGGTACAACCAATTGTTTGATAGGCATGGCAAAATTCTTATCATTCATGCAGTTTAGTTAATGACTGCATTTTTAAAATTTCAATTTATGAGTATATCTAGAAGGTGAAGAAGCATATTAAGGAGTTGTATACTAACAACATAGAACCAGAGCATTCTACAGTTTTACAGAGGATGCTATTTCCTAGAATAATATTCTAATTTTAAGTACCTATTTTTAAAAAAATTCTGATGCATGAATTTTAAAAATGCTATCAAAAAATTATTAATGGCTACCATGGTTCACAGTACCCTACATAAGTATTCTCCTTATTCTTTACTTATTAACCCTACTTACCAAAGCCCACTGTTAAACAGTGTGCCTCACTGGAGAAATTAGGGGCTGACAGTGAGTGCTGGTGCATGGTGTGGTGGTTTGAAACTGTATGTTACCCTCCCCTGAAAATTGTGTTCTTAAAACTAATCCATTCCTGTGGATGGAAAGCTATTGTAAGCAGTAACTTTTGATGAAATCACTTTTGTTAAGATATAGCCCTGGATGGGTCTTAATCCTCTAGAGTGCTTTACAAGCAGGAATGGAAAGACCGGGGTTGGGGGGGGGGAGAGAGAGACATGGAAACCAGAAGAAATCAATGAAACCTGTAAGAGAAAGAACAGATCAGCAGATAATGTCACATGCCTCGCTATGTGGCAGAGGAGCCAAGGATTGCCAGCAGCCAGTCTTCAGGAAGAAAGTATTGTTTTCACAGTGCCTTAATTTGTATATTCTCTCAGACTCTAAGCATAGGTAAATTATTTCCCATTGTTCAAGCTGAACTATTTCATAGTACATTGCTTTCAGCAGCCTAGAAAACTAAATAGGTTTCCTATGACATGGCTTTATGTTTGAGCCTCTCAAATGCTTCTCAATTATCACTTTGGTTTGAACCTTAAACCAGAACTTGGGACAGTATGTTAGCACTTGTTTCCTAGTCTTGTATAGGGTATACATTTATTATTCTGATCTTTCTTAATGGACCCATATGACCTATACGTTGTATGTCTTTTGTTTTGATTACTTGGTAGGATTTTCCAATTGATTTATCAGTATTAGGTGCTCAGAAATTACTGGTTAAATAAACTAAGGTATTGTTTGTCTTGTTAATTTATAATATGATAGTTATGGTACTCTTCTAATAAAACAACTCCAATTTGCATGATATCCATTTGTTTATTAAAAAAACAGTTTCAAAAAATGTTTTCTGACCAAAAATTGGAAGTTATCTCTACCACTGACTTCCCAGAAGTAGGTAATTTCTAAGCCACTATCTTATCAAATGTATAAATTAATCCATTTCTAGGAGTAAATACAATCAGTTCTAACTTCACTGTAATCATCTTAATTTCAATGTTTTTGCATTCCAGATATATGCTATTTGCTCAGGTTTTTTTTGTTTTTTTATTTACATTTTCTTGAATATATCTAGATATCATATCTAATATATATAATATATTATAAATGAAAATTAACTGAATCAAAGATTTTCTGTGTGTATGCTAATTTGTGCAAAGAGAAAATGATATTCTTATTGATAGACTCCTTCTGGGTCTCTCCTTAAGGTGGTTCTTAATTTTAAGGTGGTATATTTTAGGCCATTTCTATAACTAAAGTTCTTGTAACTGATAATTTGTATTCTTCTTTCCTCTACTGTTGTTCTCATTGATTCTATAGTTTCCCCTCAAATATGAGAAAGACTTAAATAAAAGTATTAAAATATTGTGCCTTTCTTTGGTACTTAGTAAGATTACCATAACCTTTGAACTTTCGCCTTATACTTAAATCTCTGTTTTTTTTTTTTACATTTTTAAATATTAGTATGTCTTTGATAAAAATTTAAAGCAAAACTCTTTTTTAAAAGTCTTGAGTTTTAGATAATTTTAAGAATCTAGTGTATATCCAGTTTATATCTTGTTCATGATATACTTACTGAAGCCACAAATAATGAGGTTAATCATGATGAAGATTATGCTACTAATGATAATGAAGTAGAAACAATGGAGGATCATCTAATGATCCAATTTTCATTTTGGAGTAGGCAATGGAAAATTATTTTATTTTGCAGCATTCACAACACTTAGGTAGTTTTTCTGTCAAAGTTTTCCAGTACATTACATTCATTGATGTTATAGAAAGAAGGTTGTCCTTGTAGGCAAAGCTACACTATCATTTGCTATGTATCAGCATTTTCTTTAACTCTCCTTCAGGAAACCTTTCTTTCTTATTTCACGATAAGGCAGGGAAATAGAATAAGCTCAAGGGTATTATTTAATTACATGCTTTCTCAGCTAGAAATCAAATAGGTCACTTCTATCTGAACAAAACCTTAATGATAAAGGAAGAAGGTATCAGAAGTATTATCATAACAATGATAGGGTCGAAAGGAGATACTGATGCAGAATAAATTAGAATAGTTTTCTAGGTCTCCATCACTAATAGGATTCACAAAAGTTTTCTGCTAAACCCAACCCAATAATGCTACTTTTCTATTGAACCTATGTTTTTCCCTCCAAATCACAGGCAGTAAACTCTCAGTGGTGGAATTAGTATAGTGGATTCCACCCCTATGAGCACAAATAATTGCACAAGAAATGCTTACTTGACCCAAGATGATTGAATCATTCTGGAGGATTTAAAATTGGTATTAGCAGTTGATTTTTAAGAGCTCAATTTTAATATGTTCTTGTTTCTGAGCACTGTAGTAAAATTTGCATCCAGTACTTGGACCAAGTTACAGGAATAAAACAGATAATAATAAAGTCCCTAAAATTTAAGAATCATAAATGAGAGCATCTTAGGTTCCTGATGTATTCCCATCTCCTATTCTAGTTGCTTTATGAGGTCTAGCTATATTTTGACACTTTTTGTCTTTGAATCATTCAAATATAGCTTTTCTTTTCCTAAACTCAAGTTAGTTTCTGTTATTTAAAAATAATGCTATTATAGAATCAATATTATGTATGCCAGTATGGTCTTGGCCAGAGATGAATTACCTTTGCAAATTAGGCCTCATGGTGCACTAAAATGGTGAATCAGGATTGTACTGCATTCAGAAACAGCTTCCAAACATTTGTATCTGAGGTTTTGAAGATCACAGAGGATACACTGCTGTAAAAAAGAGCTTTTGTAGTACTGAGGTAATGAACTTCAGGTAGCAGCTGATCATTTTTATTTGTGCTTTATAACATTTCTCTATTTTTTTAAAATTGTAAACATTACATTAAGCTGGTAACCTACAGCATGTATATATGCACAGGGTAATGAGATTCATGAGAAAAAATAACATACAAGTGTATAAAGTCAGAATGACAAGTGTATTGATAGATGGCCGAGAATAAAGTTGTGTTCATCCAGGGATTTGAAATATACAGGGAAGCTAAAAGTAAATGTGAGAATAGAAGGTGAAGTTTCAATAGAGAATCATGCAGAATATTGATTTATTTGAAATTCTTATAAAGGTATTTAATTTTTTTTTTTAAATTTGCATATGGGCAGGAGGCACCAGGGATCGAACTCCAGACCTCCAGCACGGCAGGTTGGAGCCCTGCCTGCTGAGCCACGGCAGCCGCCCATAAAGGTATTTAATGTAAAAAACTTCTACAAAATTTTGTTCGACACATGAGGTACACACAGAGGCATACACACACAAAACACAGAACATGTGGTGACCATTTGCCCGTCACACAAATGCAAAACTTTAGGCTACTGAAGGAAATCAACATAAGACATAAAGAAGGACACTGCATATCAATAAAAAGGACAATTCACCAAGAAGAAATAGCAATCATAAATGTTTAGGCTCCCAATCAAGGAATTGCAAAGTACATAAGGCAAACATTGGCACAATTGAAGGAAGCGATGGCTATTTCAACAACAGTAGTGGGAGATTCCAATACACCACTCTCCTGTATAGACAGAACAACCAGGCAAAGGATCAACAAGAAAACAGAGAACTCAAAGAATTTGACAAATGAATTGATGTATATAGTTATATGCCAAAACACCAGGCTGTACATTCTTTTGTAGTGTGCATAGAATGCTCTCCAGCATAGGTCATATGCTAGGGCATTAAACAAGTCTTCATAATTTTAAAAGATTTAAAAAGATTGAAATTATTCAAAACCCATTCTCTGATTACAATGGAATGAAGCTGGAAATCAATAACCACCAAAAACCAGAATTTCCACAAATATATGGAATTTAACAAATGCACTCTTAACCAGTGGGTCAAAGATGAAATTGCAAGATAAATTGGTAACTATGTGGAGACAAAAGAAAATGTGAATACAACTTATCAGAAATTATGGGATGCAGCAAAAGCATGTTGAGAGAGAAAGTTACTGCCCTAAATACCTATATTAAAAAAAAAAGAAAAAACAAAAATCAAGGACTTAACTGCTCACCTGAAGGAACTAGAGAAAGAATAGCAAACTAACCTCAAAGCAAACAGAACAAGAGAAATAACAAAGATTAAAGCTGACTTAAATGAATTCGAGAACAAAAGAACTATAGAAAGGATCAGTAAAACCAAAAGTTGGTTCTTTGAAAAAATAAATAAAATTGATGGACCCCTAGTTAAGCAGACAAAAAAAAAGAAGATGCAAATAAACCAAAATCAGAAATGAGAATGGGGTCATTACCCTAGACCCTGAAGAAATAATAAAATACCATAAGAGGATACAACTATATGCCAACAAACTAGCCAACTTAGATGAAATGGACAAGTTCCTAGAAACACATGGACAAGATACACTGACTCAAAAGAAATAGAAGATCTCAACAAACCAATCACAAGCAATTAAATTCAATCAGTCATTAAAAATCTTCCTACAAAGAAAAGCCCAGGACCAAATCGCTTCAGAGGGGAATTTTATCAAACATTTCAGAAAGAACATCAATTCAGGTTAAAATTTTCAAAAAAAAAAAAAAAAACTGAGGCAAAAGGAACACTATTTAACTCATTTTATGCAACTAACATCACTCTAATACCAAAACTGGAAAAGATGCTATAAGAAAGGGAAACCACAGGTCAATCTCCTTAATAAATATAGGTGCAAAAATTCTCAAAAAATACTGGTAAATTAAATCCAACTATATAATAAAGGAATTATATACCATGACCAAGTGGAGCTTATACCAGGTTTATACCAGGAATGCAAAGGTGGTTCAACACAAGAAAATCAATCATTACGATATAGCACATTAACAAATCAAATGGGAAAAATCACATAATCATCTTGATTGATGCGGAAAAAACATTTGACAAAATCCAACATCCTTTCAACATAAAAACACTTGAAAAAATAGGAATCAAAAATAACCTCCTCAATTTGATAAGGGGTATATATGAAATGCCCATAGCCAGCATTGTACTTTTGACAGACTGAAAGCCTTCCCCCAAAGATCAGGAATAAGACAGGAATGCCCTCTGTCACCACTTCATTCAACATTGTTCTAGAAGCTCTAACTAAAGTGATAAAGCAAGAAAAAGAAATAAAAGGCGTTCAAATTGGAAAGGAAGAAGAAAAACTTTCATTATGTGCAGATGTCATGGTACTATACTTGGAAAATCATGACAAATCTGTGACAATAATTTTGGAGCTAATAAACAAATTCACCACAGTGGTGCAATATAAGATTAATAAACAGAAATCAGTCTATACACAAGAATGACCTAACTGAGGAGTCAATTAAGAAAATAATTCCATTCAAAAACCAAAAGAATCAAGTATCTAGGAATAAACCTAACTAGGGATGTAAGGGACCTGTGCAAAGAAAACAACACAACATTGTTAAAAGAAACCAAAGATCTAAATAAGTGGAAAGACATTCTCTGCTCATGAATAGGAAGGTAGAATGTAGTTAAGATGTCAATTCTACTCAAATTGATCTATTCAATGCAGTACCAATCAAACTTCCAACAACCTACTTTGAAGACTTGGAAAAGCTAGCTGCCAAATTAATTTGGAAGAGAAAGAGGCCTCATATAGCTAAAAATATCCTTAAAAAGAAGACAGAAGTGAGAGGATTTACACTTACTGCTTTCAAAGCTTATTATAAAGCCACAATGATCAAAATAGCATGGTACCGGCACAAAGATAACTAGAATTGACCAATAGAATAGAATCAAGAGTGCTGAAATAGACCACCAAATCTCTGGTGAACTGATCTTCAACATGGTCCCCAAATCCACTGAACTGGGACAAAATAGTCTTGTCAATAAATGGATATGGGAGAATTTCATATCATTTTTCTGAAGAGCAAATGCAGTTTGCTAAAAAGCACATGAATCAATTGCCAAAGAATGAAATAGGACCCTTATTTCAGTCTATACAAAAATGAACTCAAAGTGTATCAAAGACCTAAATATAAGAGCCTGTACCATAAAACTCCAAGATAAAAATATAGAGAAACCTCTTCAAGACCTAGAAATAGTAGGTAGCTTACTAAACTTTACACTTAAAGCACAAACAATGAAAGAAAAAAAAATACATGGTAACTCTTCAAAATCAAATGTTTTTGTCCTTCAAAAACTTTGTGAAAAAGATGAAGACACAGCCAAATCAATGGGAGAAAATATTTGGAAATCACATATCTGATAAAGGTTTGATATCCTATATACATACAGAAATTACACAACTCAACAGCAAAAGAACAAACAACCCAATTGTAAAATGAACTAAAGATATGAATAGGCATTTTGCTTTTATGAGCATGGCAAAGGTGAACTTACAGGCTTATAATACAGAATACAGGGGACCTAGAGATGGGTGAATGGTTAGCTAATGAGGTTGAACTTAAATGTAAGGGAATGGAGAGAAGTAAAGACATTTCATTAGTAGATCTATATGTAATATCGCTGTACTAAATATGAGCATGATTGAAAGGGGTTGTATAGAGCTATATATCCCACTGGTTAACACTAAAAATATAAATAAGTTCTTACATGAACTAGTTCAAAGGTATGATCTTCTACAAAGAGTTTATAATATCAGGGTATAGAGGGAAAACTACTATTGCATGCTATGGGCTGTTTACAAGAAGACATCAACTGTACTATAACAATACCAGGGGTAGATAATGGGCAGGGGGGCATAAGAGTTGAGGAGAGGTTTGGATTTTCTATTTGATGAGGGTCTTTTTATTTGTAATTTTTCTCTTGAGAGCAATTAAAATTGTCTAAAATTGAGATGATTGATGTACTGTTGACTTTGAATATTATACATGATGCCCAATGGATGGAAGTGGCTGAAGAAGGATAAACTGACTGAGAAGTAGAATGGTGAACTGTGGTATATACATATGATTGAATATTGTGCTGCTACAGAAAGAAATGAAGTTGTGAGGCCTGCAACATTGTGAATGAACCTGTGGGGCATTATGTGATACAAAATAAGCCAGAAACAAAAGAGCAAATATTGTATGGTCTCATTTAGAAAATATTTATAAGAAAATTGGGGCCTAGATTGTAAGCTGTTATAGCAGTCACATTTAGCCTGGAGCAGTAATTGTGATTTACAGATTTCAAGAGGCTGTGCCATATATTTATAACCTGCTATTTCCCTGGAACTTTGGGTATCTGTGTGACACCTAAGACTCATATAGGAGTCCTGCAATTCTGAAGTGAGCATTGCCACATAGAACAAATGTTAAAGAAATTGAAAAAGAGACCGGACTTCAATTAGAGATAAGAATGAAGGCAATAAATTCAGGATTAAGGTAATTCAGAACACATGGGTAAGGAGGACACTGTTTGTATTTTAGAACTTCACCTACTCTATGAGACCAAAGGAAAAGAGGTTAATTTTTTCTAGGAACTAATTTTTCTGTAGCATATGAAATTTCTGTGGCACTAACTCAACCTGCCTGCACAAATCATTTAAACACCCCAAACACAAGAAGCCAAGAATGGGAATGAGGACTTGTAATTCTGTATATTTTAATGTAATGTCCAGCTACATCCAAAACTATGATGATCAGATAATTAAAAATTATTGGCAAATGCCCTTAAGGGATGGGAGAAAAATTATGGAACTATTAAATTTTACCACTGGGGAAACCCTTGATATTGTCTCAAACATTAGGGATCTGGAAGTCAATAGCTAACCTCTTGATCTTGGGGCTTGCTCTTGTGAAGCTTATTTATATAGCAGAGAAGCTTAGCCTACTGTAGTTATGCTTAAGAGTTACTTCTTTAGCCACAAGTTTGTTTTTTTTTTACATGGGCACTCACCGGGAATCGAACCCAGGTCCTCTGGCATCACAGACAAGCATTCCTGCCTGCTGAGCCACCGTGGCCCACCCCTAAGAGTTACTTCTGTAGGACCTCTTTTGTTGTTTAGATGTGGCCTCTCTCTAAACCCAACTCTACAAGTGAAATCATTACCTTCACCCTACATTGAACATGTTATCCAGGGGTGAAAATTTACCTGGCAATGTGGAATATGACTCCCAGGGATGAGCCTGGCCCTGGCACTGTGCAATTGACAATGCTGTTCTGATTAGAAGGATGAAAAGAATTGTAACAAATAAGGTATCAGTGACTGAGAGAGTTCAAATAGAGTTGAGCCGCTACTCTGGAGGCTACTGTTATGCAAGGTTCAGCTAGACATTGCCACTTATCATGACTTGCCAAACTTCAACCCAAACCACTCCTGTCAACCCCAAGAACACCTAGACCATTATCTGAGATTCTATAACAGTTCCATGTACTACGATTACTGTCCAGAAACCTACAACCTCCAGTTGTGTTCATAGGCCAGATAAGTCCTGAATTCCAGAAGGGACAGCCTCTATAGAACATCAATTTGTCCCATCCCCCTATTCCATATTATTGATAGCCTTTCTAATATGAAAAAGTTAGAATGGTCATAACCCAAATACCCCCAAATATTGGGAGTAAGATCAAAGGAGAAGGTGGAGTTATAATAGAGAAGATAGGATTTAATAAATTAGTATGATTACTGAATCATTATATTAATGTTTCTTTTAGTCTCCAGTGTCTTGGACCAGCTAGAATTAAAGACCTAAAACTGTGGAATTGTAACCCACAGCAAACTTTGAAATCTGTTCTGCAACTAATTGTGATGTGCTTTGAAATGCATTGTTTTTTTGTATATATGTTATTTTTCACAATTAAAAAAAGATTACTGCTAACCACAACACGTGGTCACAAGAACTCAGCTGGAGATGTATGAGATAGATGTTTCCATAACTAGTAACACAACATCCCTTCTACAGGCCATGGATCAAGGAGTAATTTTGACCTTTATACCTTATTCTTTAAGAAATGCATTTTATTTGTCATTGATAATGGTTCCTCTGATGGATTTGGAAACCTTCTAGAAAGAGTCACCATTCTAGATGCCATTAAGAACATTCATGATTCATTAGAGGAGGTCAAAATATTAACATTAACAGGAGTTTGGAAAAATTTGATTCCAACCATCATGGATGCCTCTGAGGAGTTTAAAACTTCAGTCCATGAAGTAACTGCAGGTGTGCTGGAAACAGCAAGAAAACCAGATTTAGAATTGGCTTCTCAATACACATTGCAGCAATCTCATGACATAACTTGGAAAGGAGTTGCTTCTTGTGGATGAGCAAAGAAAGTAGTTTCCTGAGATGCAGCAGCTCCCAGTGAAGATGCTTTGCATATTGTTGAAATTGCGACCAAGGATATAGAATATTACATAAATGCAATTGATAAAGCAGCTATAGGATTTGAGGGGAGTCCATTTTAAAAGAAGTCCTATTGTGGGTAAAATGCTATCAAATGGCATTTCACATTAAAGAGAAATCTTTCATGAAAGGAAAAGACAATCAATGCATCAAACTTCTCTGGTATCTCATTTTAAGAAATTGTCACAACTTACTTTATCCAGTATATGGGCAGATAAGCAAAAAAAATAATAAGGACAAAAAACAAATAAATGTGGGACGTAGGATATTTGGGGATGTTCTTTTTCATTTTATTTTTATTCTTATAAGCATTTTTTTGCATAATGAACATGTTCAAAAATTGATTGTAGTGATGAATGCACAAATATATGATGATACCGTGAAGTACTATGGTACACTTTGAATGATATATGTATGTGAATATATCTCAATAAAATCGCATTTGAAAAGATATTAAAAGGGGTGGGCAATGATGGCTCAGTGGCAGAGTTCTCGCCTGCCATGCCGGAGACCCAGGTTTGGTTCCCAGAGCCTGCCCATGGAGAAAAAAAAAAGATATTAAAGAACATTTAAATTAATGGAAAGATATTCATGTTCATGGATTGGAAGATTGACTATTAAGTTGTCAAGTCCACTAAGAGTGATTTACAGACTCAGCACAATCCCAACAAATGTTTCAACAATCTTCTCTGCAGAAATAGAAAAAGCCTATCATATAACTTATATCAAAGGCAAGCTTTACTTATTTCAAAGCTAATATAATCAGAATAGTATACTTGCACAAGGACAGCCATATAGGCCAATGGAATCAAACAGAGAGTTTAATAATAAACCCTGGGGTGCATGGGTAGTTCAGTGGTTAGAATGCCCACCTTTCATGCGGGAGACCTGGGTTCGATTCCTGGACCATGCACCTCCCCCCAAAATAAATAATAATAATAATAATAATAATAATAATAATAATAATAATAATAAACCCTTTCTTCTATGGCCAGTTGATTTTTTGACAAAGTTATCATGTCCACTCAATGGGAAAAGAATAATCTCTTCATCAAATGGTGTTGGGAAACTGGATATTTATAAACAAAAGAATGAAGGTGAACCTGTCCCTCACAACTTATACATAAAGTAACTCAAAATGAATTAGTGATCTAAACATTGGAACCCAAACTACAAAAGTCTTGCAGGAAAGAATAAGTAAGCATCTTCCAAGCCTTGTGCTAAGCAATAGTTTCTTACACTATATACCAACAGCACAAGCAACAAAAGAAAAAATAGAAAAAAATGTGACTTCATCACAATTAAATAATTTGGGGGCCTCAAATGGCTTCATCATGAATGTAAAAAGTTAACATACAGAATGGGAGAAAATATTTGGAAATCACATATATAAAAAGGGTTTAATACCCAGAACATATAAAGAAATCCTAGTACTCCACTACAAAAAGATGAATAATCCAATAAAACATTGCAAAAGACTTGAATGGACATTTCTCCCAAGAAGATACACAAATGGCCAGAAAGCACATGAGAAGATGCTCCACATCTTTAGCCGTTAGGGAAATGCAAATGAACACCACAACGAGATGCCATTTCCTACTCAGTGGAATGATTAGTGTTACAAAAACAGAAAATAACAATATTAGAGAAGATATGGAGAAATAGAAACACTCCCTCATTTTTGATGGGAATGTAAAATGGAGTAGCTACTTTGTAAAACAGTGGTTCCTCAGATTATTGAGTGTAGACTTGCCATATACCAGGAAATCCCATTCCTAAGTATATCACCAAAAGAATTAAAAGCAGGGGCTTGAACAGATATTTCCACACTGATGTTTATAGTGGCATTATTTACAATCACTGTAAGGTGAAAGTAACCCAAGTGTCCATCAAGCAATGAATGGATAAAGGAAACGCAATATGTACATACAATGGAATACTATTCAGTTGTGAAAAGTAATGGAATCCCGATAAATGTGACAATGTGGATGAAACTTGAAGACATCATGTTGAGTGAAATTAGCCAGACACAAAAGGATAAATATTGTAGGATTTCACTGATATGAAATAAATAGAATAAGCAAATTTATGGAGTCAGAAAACAAAATATAGCTTAACAGGTACTGGAATGGAGGTAGGGAATGGGAAGTTAATGCTTAATTTGTACAGGCTTTATTTTAAGGAGGTGGAAAACTTTTGGTACTGGATGGTGGTAATTAGCATAACATTGTGAGTATAATTAAAATCTACTGAATTATATATTTGAATATGGTTAAAAGGGGAAATTTTCTGTTGTATATATGGTACTAGAATAAAAACTAAATGGTGATGAGATAGCTGAATAGGGAACTGCAGAACTCAGTTCTCCTATGAAAAAAATTATTAAATAGGCAGGAACTGCCTGAAACAGCCATTTTAAATCTTTTGAGGTCAGGAGAATACTGTACAACATCCAGGGAAGAGTGGGAGAAAGAGGCAGATAAATTATGGTAAAGAATTGTAAATTCTCTCTTTGCAAGAGAGTGACCAGTACCCATACCCCACTCTCACAGAAGGCCACCATGGGTCCAGTCCCTAGCTAGTAACTGATGATGGAAAGGCACCTAAAAATCCTCTTCCCCAAGAACAGGGGTGGGAATTACTGATTGCTGATCATGGCTTTTTATTAGTGAATTTAGATCACTGGGACCTTTAAAAATAAGGGCAGCTTTGTTTCACCCCACTCTGGACAAAGGGGGCAGTAGCCATTGTTTCAACACTGCATTGACAAAGGCAGCAGAAATTGTTTCAGCCCTCCTTGGAGAGGGGCAAGGTCAGTGGAGAATTAGAGATGCAGAACTTCCTCCAAATTGCAAGGGACAGTTAGCTGAAGGGCTACATTTGCTGGTCCAGCCAGGGAAGCTCAGCAGTGGGAAATCTCTGGAGAAACTTTTGGCACATTTGCTGATCCCCTCCTCAGGCAATTTGGAGGTAGCCTGTGTCCTCCCTTCATGCCCTGTTTTGGCTGGGAAAGACTGATCTGAGAAAGTCCTCTCTGGGATGACCCTCCCTGAATGTACCCTCCAGACAAAAGCAGTGTGAAACAATAAAAAGACTGCAAAAAATTGGAGAGGCAGACAGTCTAGACAAAACCTGGTCACCATCAAATACCCAAGACAATGGCTGGCCAGCATCAAATACACGCATATCTCCTGTGAAACAATGGGACAACCAAACTCCTGTAAACAGTGGAATTCTAAAACAAATAACAAGCAAAAGCCCAGAAAAAAAAAGGGAAAACCTTGCATACGGCATTCAGACTGGGCAGACTTTCTTTATAGGAGAGCTGAAGCTCAAGAAAATCTCTGTCTTATCATGAGGTAGTTACAAAAGCAAGAAACAAGCATCCCAAGGCATAAATCCCAGAGATAACATTTTAAAATAGTAAAATGTACAGTGTGCAACTAAAAAGTGCAAGACAAAAATACAGTAAATGATAGCTGTATCAAAAAGAAGAGGATATAAATAAGAAAACATCCATAAAAAAGATGAGAATGTGGACATACCATTTAAGGCTTTTAAAAATAATATTGATAATGTTCAAGGAGATGAAGGAAAGTACAAATAAAGAACTAAAGTGTATCTGGAAAAGAATGAATGAAAAATATGAGAGTCTAAGTGAAGAGATAGAAAATTTAAAAAGGAACCAGTCAGAACTACTAGAATTGAAGACCACAATAACTGAAATGAAATATGCCCAAGGAGGTTTCTAGAGCTGAGTGGAGCTGGTAGAAGAAAGAATCCATGACCTTTAAGTCCAGACACTTGAAATGAGTGAGGTGGAGAAGTAGAAATAAAACAGAAATATTAAATGTGAAGGCAGCCTAAGACAGCTATGGGACACCATCAAGGGTATCAATATACACATTATGGGCTTCTCAGATGGACAAGAAGCAGATACAGGAACAGAAGGAAAAGTCAGAGAAATACTGACAGAGTGCTTCCTATACTTAGCAAAGGATGTAAGGATGTGAATATGCACATCACATAAGTTCAGAGAACACTAAACAAGAAAGACCTAAAGAAAAATATACCCTGTCACATATTTTATACCCTGTGAAAAATAAACATAATCAAATGCAAAGGAGAAGGAGAATGTTTTAAAAGATAAAAAAGAAAAACAATGTGTTACACACAAGGAAGCACACTTGTTTTAGATTGAGTTCCAACCTCTCCTCAGAGACGAAAAGGCAGTGGGTTGCAATACTTAAAGTACTGAAATTTATGTTTGGCAAGATTCTCTTTCAAAAATGAGGGAGAAATTAAGTCACTCTCAGAATAAGAAAAACTGAGGAAGTTCATCACCACTAGACTGGCCCTTCAAGCAATGCTATAGGTACCTCTTCATACTGAAAGGAAAGGACACAAGACAGTGGCTGAAAGCATCATAAAGACACAGAGACCTACAATAAAGTAATCATTTGGGTAATTATAAATGCCAGTATTATTGTACTGAATTGTTTGGTATGTCACCCACGTCTGACATCCTACCTAAATGCCAAATACATAATAAGTAATTATAAAGCTATAACAACAAGTTATAACAAGTGGCAACAATTACCAAAAATGGCATGGGAATAGAGGGATAAAGGAAAAGTACACGTGCATGCTATTAAAGTTAGTTTGGTATCAGACCAAATATGATTGTTATATATTTGGGATGTTAAATTTTTTTTGGAATGTTAAATTTTAGACCCATGGTAGCCACAAGGAAAATGGGGGAAAAGTATATCAGATAGAAGTGATAAGGCACTCAATGTGGTACAACGCACACACATACATGCAAACAAACAAGTATAAAAGTGAACGTAAAAGGAAGTGAAAACTATAAAGGTATAACACTAAAAACTCCAAATAGAAAAATGGCAGGAGAGTGTTCTGTAATATCAGAAGTCATTTTAAATATAAATGGATTAAACTACTCAGTCAAAAGGCAGAAAATGGCAGAAAAGATTAAAAAAAAAACTTGACCCAAGTATTTGTTGTCTGCAATAGTAGTCACCAAAAAAGAGCTGAGGTGGCTATACTGATATCTGATGAATAGACTTTAAGCTAAAAACAGTTACAAGGGACAAAGATATTCATTATATGTATGATGTTATATATAACAAAAGGGACAATTAAATGGTAAGATGTAACAATTATGAATATATATGCACCTAACTGCAAAGTCCCAAAATATATGACACAAATTTTGACAGATTTGAAGGAAGAAATTGATAGTTTTACATTAATAGTGTGAGATTTTAACAAATAGTTCTCAATAATGGACAGAATATCTAGTCAAATAATCAATAAGGTGTGGTGGTACAGGGACTCAGTGGCAGAATTCCCACCTGCCATGCCATTGATCCAGATTCGATTCCTGGTGCCTGCCCATGCAAAAAAAAAAAAAAATCCATAAGGAAGAATAGACTACAGTGTTACAGTGTTACGGAAACAACTAGACCTAACAGACATATATTGAGCATTGTCTTCAACAAAAACAGGTTATGCATTCTTCTTAAATGTACCTGGATCATTCTCCAAGATAGAGCTTTTGTTGGGTCACAAAAAATGTCTCAATAAATTTTTTAAAAATGCATTCATATAATGTATATTCCCTGACAATGAAGGAATGGAGCTAGAAATCAGTAACAGAGGGAGAAATGGAAAATTCACCAAAATATGGAAATTATCACAACATACTCTTTAAAAAAACAATGGGTTAAAGAGAAAATTACAACTGAAATTCAGAAATATCTTGAGGTGAATGAAAATGGAAATATAAAACACCAAAACTTATGGGATGCAGTGAAGAAAATTTATCCCTTTAAATATTTATATTAAAAAGTAAAAAGACTTCAACTCAAAGACTTAACCTCAAAACTTGAAGAACTAGAAAAGGAAGAGCAATCTAAACCCAAAGTGAGCAGAAAAATGGAAATAATAAATATTAGAGCAGAAATAAAACAAATAGAACACAAAAAAATAAAAGATTTCAAAAAATGAGACATCATCTCACACACCTATTAGAATGGCCGTTATCAAAAAATCAGAGAAATGCATGTGCTGTAGAGGATGTGGAGAAATAGGTACACTTATTTATTGTTGGTGGGAATGTAGAAAGGTGCAGCTATCCTGGAAGCAGTATGGCAGTTCCTCAGAAAGCTGTGTAGAGAATTGTCGTATTATCAGCAATCCCATTATTAGAAGAACCGAAAGCAGGGACGCGAACAGACATTTGCACACTGATGGTTACAGCAGAATTATTCATGATTGCCAGTAGATGGAAACATCCCAAATGCACATCAATGGACAAGTGGATAAACTGACTGTGGTATATATGTATAGATATGATAGAAAATTATGCAGCTGTGAAACTGAATAAAGTCATGAAGCATGCAACAATGTGCAAGAACTTTGAGGACATTATGTTGAGTGAAATAAGCCAGAAACAAAAGTTTTTTGAACAAATATTTAAAAGTTTTTGCATAAGGGAGAACAAATGAATGTCACCTTTGTAAGGTGTCAAAAATGGGATGGTATATGGAAAAGTACAATTAAGGCAAATTAGTGTCCATAGTTAACAAAAACATTGTAATATTCTCTCATTAAACAATATTCCAAAGCTAACAAAGCTAAATGTCAATAAGCAGGAGTTGTAAGGGAGGGGAATTGGGTATTGGATTGTTGCTGTTGATGTTGTTACTCCTTTTTTTCTCTTCTTTTTCCTTTGTGGAAGAAATGGAAATGTTCTCATATAGACTGTGGTGTTGGATGCATAACTATGGGATTATACCAGAAGATATTGATGTACACTTAGGCTACAATCCATCTGGGATTGTAGGTGTGTGCATAAAACTAGTTAAAAAATAAACAGAAAGATACACGTGTTGGAGAAGATGTGGAGAGATATACCTATTCTTTGTTAATAGGGAAGTAGAATAGTGCAGCCCTTCTAGAGGACAGTGTGGTGGTTTCACAGGAGGCTAAGTATAGAGTTGCCATATGATCCTGCAGCTCCGTTATTAGGTATGTACATGGAAGAACTGAAAGCACGGACATGAATAGACATTTGCACACTGGTGTTTATGGCGGCATTATTCATGATTGCCAGTGGATGGAGGTAGCATCTACTGAAGAATGGAAGGGCCAGCTCTGGTGTATGCATATGATGGAAAATTGAGTGGCTGCAAAAAGGAATGAAATTCTGAGGTGTGCAATTAGGCTAATGAACATTGAGAACATTATGTTGAGTGAAATAAGTGAGAAATGAAACAACAAATATTGTATGGTTTATCCACACAATATAAAATAATAATTTAAATTTATATTAGATTATAATACATAATCTAATATATAGATTAGAATATAGACTAACTATAATTAACAAACTCGGAGAATTGAATTCAAGAGCATAGGTTATCGGGGATAGAAACTGGGCAGAGATTGGGCAATTGATGATTAAGAAGCACAGAATGTTCAATAAGGCTCATTGTAAAAGTACCTAGTTTGTAAGCTCTTGCAGCAGTCACATTTATCCCTGAGTTTTAACTGATGTTAAACTTGTTTCTAAATGTTTCTAAATTCTGAGATGCTGTACTCTGTGCATAATCTGGTAGTTCCTTGGAACATTGGTTGTCTGTATGACATTTGAGACCCAAGAAAGAGTTCTGCAGCTCTGAAATTACTGTAGCTCTGTAAGCATTACTCCATAAAGCAATAAAGAAGGTTAAAAAGAGATGAGACTTCAATTAGAGATATGAATGATGTGGATCTGGTTAGGACCAAGGTAAATCAGAATACAGGGCTAAGGATGATATTGACTATACTTCAAAACTTTAACTTTAATGTAAGACTAAAGGAAGAAATGTTTATTTTGCCAAAAATTTAAATTTTCTGTAGGACAGTTGCTAATTTAACCTATTTGGTCAGTTTATTTAGCATTTTAATTAAAGGGAAACCAGAATAGGGAAAGAAATCTTCTTATTCTATTCAAGTTAATGTAATACCTTGATCTGTTCTAGAGTATTGGGGCAGAAAGCAAAGAATATTGCAAACTGCCCTTGAGGGAGTGGTGAAAACTGTAGAACTGTTAAACTTCCCTACCTGGGGAATTCTTGATATTCTCTCAAGCATTAGGGACTCCCAATTCAATAATCCAAGACCTCAATATTGAGGCTTGTCTTTATGAAATTTATTTATGCAATGGCAAAACTAAGCCTACTTATAATTATGCCTGGGTGACCCCCCCTCAAGAGAGCCTCTTTTATTGCTTATATGTGATCTCTCTCTTTAAGCCAACTCTGCAAATAAAATCACTACCCTCCCCACTTCATGGAATGTGATCTCAGGGGTATAAGTCTCCCTGGAGACATGGGACATGACTCCCAGGGATGAGCCTGGCCCCCACATTATGGGATTAAAATGCCTTCTTGATCTAAGGGTGGAAAACAAATGAAACAAAATGAAGTTTAAGTAGTTAAGAGATTTCAAATAGAGTCAAAGAGTCAAGAGTTCATTCTGAAGGCTACTTTTATGGAAGCTTCAGCCAGTTATTGCAAATTGCTACAGTATTCTAATGCCTAACTAGCAGTATTACTGAAAACCCTTAAGAATAACCTGGGCTTTCTCTAAAACTCGATAAAACTTTATTTAGTAAGTTTATGTTTTCAGAAGCTTAAGGCCTTCAGATTGTTCCTATGCCAGATAAGCCTTGAAATCCAGAGGTAGGAGTCTGTCCAAGAACATCAGTTGGCTTCGTTCCTCTTACTCCATAAGGTCAACAACCCTTTCCAACATGAAAAATTTAAAATGGTCATTACCCAGATATCCTGAAGATTAAAACAATGAACAAATGAGAGGGAGGAGGTGTAACTGAGAAATTAAGATTTAACAAATGTTTATGACCACTGATTCATTATATAAATACTTCTTTTTAGTTTCTAGTGCATTAGAATAGCCAGAAGGAAATACATGAAATTGTTGATCTTTGGTAATGATCGTATACCCATACAGCATTTTACCATGTGATCTTGTGATTGTAGAAACCTTGTGACTGACACTTCCTTTATCCAGTGTATGAGCAGATAAATAATAAAATAAATATATGCATGAAAATAATAATTGGTCAGTAATATGGGGAAAATGCCCCCATGTAAACTATGGACACTAGTTATAGCATTACATATATATTAGTTATAGTACTAGTTAAAGTATATATAAAGAATGGAGTCCTGATACATGTGACAACATGGATGAACCTTGAAGACATTACATTAAGTGAACTAAGCCAGACATAAAAGGACAAAAACTGTATGATCTTAGTGCTTTGAAACAATTGGAATAAGCAAACTCATAGGACCAGGGGACTGGTTGGGATAGGGAATGGGAAGGTAAAACTTAACATGTGTAGAGCTGCTATTTGGAATTATGGAAATGTTTCAAGCGTCCTGATGACAGCGCAACATTGTGATCACAATGAATAACAATGTAATTTAAAGCTAAGTATGATTAAAAAGGGAAATGTGGGAAGGCCATGATGACTCAGCAGGCAAGAATGCTCGCCAGCCATGCCAGAGGACCCGGGTTCGATTCCCAGTGCCTGCCCATGTAAAAAAAAGGGAAATGTTAGAATGCATATAAGGTAATGGAATACATTTTTTTAATCCATGAAATCAAGCTACATAAGCCATGAACTGTATGAAAACCACGGACCTTAATTAATAGTACAATTTTTAAAATGTGGCATAATTAATTGCAAAAACTTTTCTACAACTATTCAAGGTGTTGGTGGTGGCATGGTATATGGATATTCTATATTTTATTCGTGATTGGTAAACCCACAATTTCTCTAAACAAAAAAAGAATTAATTAATAAAAAATACAATGGAGTGTATAACACAAAGAGTAAACCCTAATGTAAACTATGGACCATAGTAATTATAATAATGCTGTATCATCAATTGTAAAAAAACGCCTATACTAATGAAAAGTGTTAATTACAGGTGTGGTAGTCAGGCTCAGGTGTCAACTTGGCCAGGTGAAGATGCCTAGTTTTTGTTGCTGTGGACATTAGCCAATGGCATGTGAACCTCATCTGTCCCTGATTACACCTGCAGTCGGCTACGGGTCGTGCCTGCTGCAATGAATAATGTTTCATTTAATTGGCTAGTGCTTAAATGAGAGCTCTCAACATAGCACAGCCCAAGCAGCTCAGCATGCCTCATTTCAGTACTCACAGCTCAGCCCAGGCCTTTGGAGATGCAGAAAGGAATCACCCCGGGGAAAGTTGTTGGAACCCAGAGGCCTGGAGAGAAGGCCAGCAGAGATCGCGCTGTGCCTTCCTGTGTAAGAAAGAATCTTAGCTGAAAGATAGCTGCCTTTCCTCTGAAAAACTATATGTTTTTAACTAAATAAATCCCTTTTTATTAAAAGCCACTCCATCCTTGGTGTGTTGCATGCTGGCAGCTTTGGCAGACTAAAACAGATTTGGTACCGGAAAAGTGGGGTACTGCAGCAGTTTGCAAATACTAGATATGTTGGAACAGTTTTTTTTTGATGGATAAAGGGAATATTTTGGAGGAACTGTGAAGAGAATGATGGCGAAGTCCTGGAGTGCTTGAAGAGACTGTTGGTGTAAATGGAACCACTGTCAGTCTGGACAAAGGGGGACACAAAAGGGACAAATTGGAATTTGCAGAGTGAGAACCATGGAAGCTGGGATCTGAAGCCAAGAGACCTTGGGCCAGAAGAGTGGACCCACCCACATGGGGAGCGTGAGTTTTCCTTGAAGGCAGGGGATGAGCCTCCCACCTTGTTGCAGTGGAAGAGTCATGTTGCCTCAGGCCTTGGAGAAGGTACAGCATGCTCCTTAGGGATTGGGGAGAGCCTAGCTGCCACCACATGGAAGGGTTGAGCATGTGCCCTGGAAATGGCAGAGAGCCCAGGTGTGGTTATGATGCTTGGAGAGGGTGGAGCTGGGAAAAAGGTGGTCTCCCCAATGTCTCCCAAGGTTGATTTGGAAAGAGGCAGGCCACTGAATAGGCCCTTGGAAAGGGTGGGACTGTCACTTTCTAAAGCCAAAGGACAAATGACTTTCAGACTTTGAAATCCAGTGGAGTTTGCCCTGCAGGTTTTCGGAACTGTTTGAGTCTTGTGATTCCTGTGTTTCTTCCAATTTTTCCCTATAGAAATGAAAACATGTATCCTATGACTCTCCCTCCTTTGCATGTCAGCACCAGATAACTTGTTTTGGGATTCATACGTCCAGACCCAGAAGAGAATTTTTGCCACTTTAATATTGTTTAAGGTGATATGTATAGCTGCCAAGTTGACAAGGGATGGACATGTGGTAGTTAGGTTCAGGTGTCAACTTTGACAGGTGAAGGTGCCTAGTTTTGTTGTTGTGGATATGAGCCAATGGCATGTGAAGTTCATCTGTCCCTGATTACATCTGCAGTTGGCTAGGAGGCGTGCCTGCTGCAATGAATGGTATTTGATTTAATTGGCTAGATGCTTAAATGAGAGAGCGCAATGTAGCACAGCCCAAGCAGCTCAGCATACCTCATCTCAGCACTCACAGCTCATTCCAGGCCTGTGGAGATGCAGAAAGAAATCACCCTGGGGAAAGTCATTGGAACCCAGAGTCCTGAAGAAAAGGCCAGCAGAGATTGCCCTGTGCCTTCTCGTGTAAGAAAAATTCTGTTGAAAGTTAGCTGCCTTTTCTCTTTAGAACTATACATTTTTAACGAAATAAATCCCCTTTTATTAAAAGCCACTCCATCTCTGGTGTGTTGCATGATGGCAGCTTTGGCAGACTAAAACAATAGGGAAAACTGTTTTTGTGGTAAGCCAGTATATTGGAATTCTGTAGGTTCTGCATGATTTTTCTGTGAACTCATGAAAAAAATTTTAAGGAAAAAAATCTGTGCAAGAATTTATAGAACATATAAATTATATCTGGTATTGAAGTAAGCGCTCTGAAAAAAAATTGTCTCTGTCATATAAGAATGTGTTCTTTCAATGGGTGCAGGGGTAGTTCAGTGGTAGAATTCTTGCCTGCCATGCGGGAGACCCAGGTTCGATTCCTGGCCCTTGCACTTCCCAAAACAAAAAAACAAACAAGCAAACAAACAAACAAAAAATTCAACAAATGGTGCTGCAATAAGGGAATTGCAGTACATGGAAAAAGAATGAAATGCAACCCCCGCCATACAGCATCCAAAAAAAGTGTTCTTTCAAATGGAAATTCATTAAAAAAAAAAACCTGCTTTTGTGGTTTTAGTTATGAATTTAACTATGGCATATATTTACCAGGGAACTCTGAATGAACTGATGTTTGTTATATAGCTTTTGACCAAGGAAACGAGGTTTTCCGTAGTACAAATGCTCATTATAGGAAACTTGACTGGTACTTGGTAACTCAGGTTTGCTCTCAAAATTCCAGAGACCTGAAAGGTCCACTCTTAAATCTTTCTCCCTGATTTTTAAATTCTTTCATTTCTCTGAATTATAGTTATATATGTAAATTAATAAATGGTCACATTTAGGTATTGCATTTTCACTCAAATTGGTTGTTTCTAAATCTAAATTCAATTTCATTTGACAAAACAAAATTCAGGCTTACCCAAGTTATCTAATCCTTAAATTCTGGGTAACATCTACTTATGTCATCTCTTTCTGTTCCTACGCTAACACTCCACAGTAGGTCTTTGTCTCTCATCTGGAACATTAAAATAATTTATTCTTGTTTCTTCCTGCCTCCAACTTACTTATTAGGATTCACTTGCATGCTAGCAACTTGCTTTCCTGAAATTCTAGTTTATCATATGAGATTCATGCATCCTGCCTTTTAGGATCCAGGCTACTTAACCTGGTATATAAATTTCCCAGATTTGGAACCAAACCTTTCCCTCAGTTTTTACCAACTGTTTACATGTAAACCATCAACTTTAGGCAACATAATCTATCCCTTATTTATTTCTTTTTCACAAATTCTGTTTGCTTTCTTGCTTCTAGGTCTTTTTGTACAGCCTTCCAAACCTCTTCCTTAAGCACTAACCTCCCCACATCCTAGCTCCCCAAATTACCAATATGTACCTGTCCATCCTTTAAAGCTCCTTTTATCTCTATCCCCTCTCTTACTGTCACCCCTCCCTGCACTTCCAACCTCTCTCTGAAGTCTATACTTCTCCATAGCTCTTATCATTTGCTTCCATCTCTCTTTGATCATTGTCGTGTTTTACCCTGTGGCATTGCTTTGATTGATACCTTTTATTTATACCTTGCCATTCTAAATAGATCCTAGGAACTTTGGAAGCAAGGAAACCTATTTTATACTTATCTATTGTAAAACATGGTGCTCAGAGTTGTTTGATTAAATTGATTTAAGTAGTTCACTTAGACATATTAATATCAATTAGACTTATGAAAGTAAAAAGGCAGGTAGGGACCACGAAATAAATTCCCTGCTGGATATGGCCTGACTTCAAGCATCAATAATAAAGTGGATTTGGGGCAGGTAATAAAAATATCAGATGACAGACATAGAATTAAGATGTTGCCTAATGAATAGAAAGTAATAATAAATACTCTTGGGTGACTAAAAGATTAACTGCATGATAGGAAAATACTCAATAGGTGGGAAAAGCACCATAATTCACTTTCAGAATAAGGCAAAAATATGCAACAAGCAAATCAGGGAATAAGCAAGACAGCTTAGAAAATGCCAGAATGGGAGTTACAGGGAGGGCAAAAACCATCCAGTAATTGTTCATTACATGAGGAAAAATACATTAAGAGCACTTCACTCATCTATTTTGAACTATTTTATTGTGAGGCCTGGGCTATCCAGTGAGATGCCAAGCACTGGGGAAAGAGGAATTAAAATGATTTCTCAAGATTCCTGCAGTTCTATACATTCTTCTCCTACACTGAAAACTGAAAATCATATCCACATCTATCACAGCATGAAACATAATGCAAAGAACCATCACTGAGTCAACAGTATATTTGAAAGTAAAGCCAAAAATACACAAAATCAAGTAAATATCAAGAATGGAATTCTATTTGCATGCAGTTATAAGGCATTATCTATCATGCAAGGATAAGCCAAATAATTCTTTACCTAAAAGATGCATACCTGAGCCAAAGTTGTCCATAAAGTTAAGTCAAAGTTATTTAAACCAAAGCATCCTGGTGTCCATGGCAAAGCAATACAAGTTGAGGAATCGTGAGTGAAATGTCGCATATCCATATTGCTTATCAAGCATCAAACTGTAATTCCCTTTTGAATATCATCCAGCACATTCTGGGTTTGACTATATAAGCTTGCCAACAGAAACGAAGGTCTTTTCAAAGGAATATAAGCGTGATTTGAAAGTTCGGCTATTAAATTTATTTTTATTTTCTGAAACTATTCTGGTTTCAGTTAGACTGTGCGAGTGATATGGTACCTGCAGAGAAAAAACGAAATGAACCCAAGTCAGAGATGAAAGAGGATGCCTGCCAGGTGATGGGCACTGAGGACCCTTGTGAACTGTATGTGCCTGCTTTGTGATGCTTCCTGGTGAGAGTAAGGGCACACACACATTGCCAAATTGTCGAAAGTCATTCTGTGATTGTGTACCATGGAGCCCGTACAGCTACGGATATGGGCAGGTGCCATGTGCCCTGAAAGTCCTGCTCCTTTAATCGCTTCGATTCAGCCTAGCTTTGAAAAGATTTTATAAGCCCTTATGCAAAACAGGAGAAGCACAATTCTTTCACTTATACTCTCATGGTACTCACATGCTTTAAGAATTTTAACCTCCCTGGACGAAAACCTTTAATTTTCAGAGTGTTCTTCCTTTAAGCGAAACACGTACTTTTTGTTCAGTTTTTTAGATTTTAAATCAGATATTATTCTGCTCTCAGTAGGATATGTAATTTTTTGAATACATGATCAAAGGGCTAGAATTGGGAATGGGAGATAAATGAATGCCATCGATGGCACTTAATTGGTAAATATTAAAACAAATGTGAGCTACAAAATTCAATCCAAATAAGCAATACAAAATTTGGAAAACAGGATAAGTATACAGTTCAAAGAAGCTTTAACATTGAAAAAAAAATTAAAGGCATTTCTTGAAGAATAGTGAGAAAGAAAGACACTGACAAGGCTCTCAGGTTTTACCAATTACTAGCTATATAATTATCTAAGATGACAATAAAAGAAACAAATGAAAAGTTCCTTAACACATAGAACTAAAAAGGATTTTGTTATGAATTCAAGATTTAAAAAAAGCATAACCTTTATTTATATGCCTCTATATGTTAAAAAATATATTGAAAGCCGGGCAAAGCTTTTCACTGTTAACACAGATTATTCAGCAAACAGATGGTGGAATCAATATTGTAATCTTGGTTTTGTTGTTGTTCTTTTTCTTTTTTCATTTATGTTCAGTGAGCTTCTAAAGAAACAAATGCAGATGTGATAAGAGTTTGACATCTTTTATCAGAAACTACAAAGTTTATGATAACTATGAAAATAGATGAACAATAAGAAATGTTAACACAGATATTGGCTCAAGGACTAGGCTCCAAAAACCAAAAAATAATAGTTGAAGTTTGATTTGCTATAACTCATCTATTGAAAATGCTAAAGATCTCAGAATTAAAAATCTTCCTTCGTTGGCAAAGTGAGGTTAAAGTATTTGACAAATATTTAGGGAAAATTTCAAATCAATACACTGTTGTAAAATTTGGGAGCAGAAACATGAAAATATATCCTCTCAGTTAGGCACTAAGCCAGGCTGCTTGGGAAATACTGAAAGTAATTTCTTATTTAGTTACTATTTTATCCATTAAGTTCTTCATTCAGTTTATCATAACTCTAGCTGTAGAAAGTAAGTATAAATTTCTTGACATTTTAAAGCACTTATATTTGGAGAATCTATTTCTGAAGAAACAGTTTTAAAGTATTTTAAGAAAAATAAATGTGGCTATTTTCTCTGAGAGGAAAGAATTTTTGGATCAATAAACTTGTACACAGTTTTCAATCTCTTGAAAAAGTATTATTTGGGGATGTCAGGCCATTATGACATGTCTGGTCCTGTAAGAGTTTCCTTATCAATCTATTCTAATTCCTAAACTAGTCTATGCTGTCCTTGGAGAGATTTAGAATAATTTACCTTGGGAAGGTATGCTTTGATCCAGGAATGAATTTAGTTAGGAATGTGAATATTCAACTTGGAGGAAAAAGTATATTTCCATATTTGATAATAATGGACTTCCGATAGTAAACTGTATTGACTGGTATTCATCATATATCAAAATGCAAATTTGGGAAAAGTCAAATGAGTGCATTCTGAATTTTAAAAACTAGTATAATATTTGTTGAGTTTATATATTTAGTCATGATATACTATGGTTATAAATATTTAACTGTAGAATCATTTTGCATTTATAAGCGATTTCTATGTAGTCACAAATATGTAGTATAAAATTAAACAATTAATGCATAATTTATATATTACTACATGACTTATAAGTAACACATTTCATTACAAATGTATAAGTACATATTTGTTCAAATAAATTGAGATATTCCATCCATTTAAATAGATGGAATTTAAATTTAAAATTAACCAAGCCTTTAAATAATATCTTTTCTCCAGTTTAATTTCCTGCCAACAGATGAGTAGTTAATTTTAGAAGTAGTGTACATTTATTTAACTTTCCTACATCCCTTAAATAAGTACAGATATTTATTCAGGAATTAAGGGAAATAGAATAAATAACTCTTTTAGCCTATGGAAGATCTAGATTGAAACAGGATACAGACAATTTAGTTATTTCTGAATAGTAATGAGGAGAGAAAAGCAACAATAAATTACAGTAATTTAGAAATAAAGTGTTAATTATGTAAACTTTCTTTTGGAGATTGTTGATGTGAAATAGTAGAATATTTTATCCCAAATGGGCAAATGTTTTATCAAGCAAAATGGTAATATGTGCCATTTCTGTCTTGGTCACTATCCGACCCTTTAAGAGTACATTTAAGACTGCCTGGTATCTAGTCGATGTTTAATAGATATTTGTTAAGTTAATGAATTGATGAATATATGCCTGTTGCATTTTTTGAGTTGCAAGAATTACAGATAGTCACTTGATTCCAGCTGTTACTTGCTAGAGATCTTAAAGATTATTTATAAGCCTTTGGGTCATGTACAATGGTGGACTCCAAAAAAAAATGCAAGTTTCACTACCTTATTATACAGTAATAGATGTCAGAAGAACACATTTCTGTTAAAAAAAAAGCATTTTTATAATAGAAGAATTTGGCATCTTTTCTAACCAAGCCCTATGATATTCTTCACATTTATACACTTTATAGTCTATACCATTGATACAGTTCATGCTATAATGTCTGCTCTAGTGTGAACAGCATCTTGATATGGTGTATTTGTCTCTGGTTAGGCCAGTGCTGATATCTGTGAAATTAAACAGAGTGCAGGTAGCAGTCGGCCTTGGAGTCTGAAGAAGGAATGCTAGTACCAGGGTTTTTCGCACAGGTGGATGATTAGCTGAAGAAATAATACTGGAGGCAAATAAGTGGCAACAGGAAAATCTGCCACTAGCTGAGCTAGAAAGACCTGGCTTTTATGCTTAGGAACACAGTCTTTGGGTACATGAGAGAGCACTTCTACCCACAAGAATCAATTAATTTTAATTATTGCATTTTATCTACCAAACTATATAATTAAAATCCTAAGACATGCTTATACATACATATGCACAGACATGGAGAAAGAACGATTAATAACTATATTCCTAGGTTATGTGACTACCACTTCCCAGGTATCAGAGAACCTTGATTGAATGTTCAGAAACTTAACAAACATTTTTCTTACTGCCTATCATGGACAAAGCACTGTTCAAATATTTGAGTAAATGTTTAAAGGAAGTAGGAACTAAGGGAATGATTCATGAAGATATCTGGAGGAACAGTTTTTCAGCAGAGGGAATAGAAAGTGCAAGTGTCAAAGAAATTCAAAGAAATACCTGAGGGTTCTGATCATACAAATCCCAGTAGCGCGTTTGGCTTTTATTGTGTGTGAAATGAGATAAGAATGATGGGTTGTGAAGAGAAATGTTTTAGTTTAGTTTACTTTTAAAGGGAAACATGCTAGTGGCTTTGTTGAGAATAGAATGTAGGATACTAAGGTTGGGAAGCAGGGAAAACAGTTAGGAGGCTCTTTTGGTAATTTAGACAGGAGGTGATGGTAGCTGTGGAAACAGTAAGAAGGAGTCAGTTCTGGAACTAGTCTGAAGGTAAGGCCAACAGTGTTTGCTGATGGGTTGGATATAAGGGGCCAATATAGTTGACTAATACTTTATGCAATAGGGCAGGCTATTTCCCAGAAGGTAGGTAGGCTACTATAAAAACTAAAAAGGGAAAATGATGCTTGGTAGGCAGAAGGAGTAAGTGTTCACAATTACTAAAAAAGTAGGCCAGACAAATAGAGAAAGAGAGGAGACCAATGTCATCACTGTGGAATAAGACAGGTCTAGATCTTCATGGGAAACCATGTGATGCTGATGTTCAGAGCTTTTCACTACAATAAGTTTCTCATACCCAACACCTTGGTTGGTTCTACCATCTGCACAGGTTTTAGCCAAGTGGACCTCTCTGTTCATAAAACAAAAATGTAATTTAATTTAATTTAAATAATAATGCAAAATGCACATTTTTAGCACTTTAGAGAAAATGGGAAATATTACTGACTAGGCCTGTGCCAATTTTATCATACTGTCTACATACTTAATGCTGGCAATTTACCTCTGGGCAACAAAAGTCCCTGATATGTTTTTGCCTTAGTGTACAGAGAAACAAGAGTTCAATTAGATATTTTTCGAGTTATGTGCAATAAAAAAGAAATAAGCAAAGATGCTGTTTCCATTCTAAGTATTCTAGCCTGAAGCAATTCAGTTTTTCACTTAAGATCTAATCAGAGAGACAACAATGAATGCAATAAATGTGAACTGACTTTTCTGAACTATCACACCAAGGGACATTATTACTATGTGAGAGGAAGTAATAATACACTTTAACCAATATATATTTGTACATTTAAGATACTTTATGAAATGGAATGAAACAAAATTGTTTTCTGTTTATATGCATAAAATAACTTGAAATGTATTTTTGGTAAGAGATTATTCTTCTTGGTCAATTGTAAATGCTAATTAAGATTTCATTAACAATCTAAGTCAAATGCTATAAGTACTATTTCAAATATTGATGAATATCAATAATTTTGCCATTATCTTAAACTCTATTAAAATGTTAGGACAATATTGGAAGAATATGTATCTACAGCAAACTCTGGCAAGCAACACCTCTGGATACATAGTGCACGATTCGTATTTGTTGAGTGATACTAACCATAATTTTAATTATGTGATTTCCTAAAATCACTTTCCATTTTGATTATTTGTCAGTAATCATAATTATGAAAAGGTGTTTTCCACTTTTCCACAAAAAGGTGTTTTCCATGGTGGTCTCATCCTAGTTGCATTAATTCATGCAAATCAATTCCTCTAACTCATACCCCCACACCTTCACGCTCTGTAGGCACTTCTGATTCATGCTACATAACTGGAAAGGTGGGTATGTGACACGGTAAATTGGAAGCAAATTCCTTCTAGTAAAGCTCTCTGCTCTGAAGCCAGACACACTAAGTAACAAGGTCCCACAACCAGTCTTCAAACAGACAACTTCCCTCCTGATTTTTGACATAGATGCATTTTAGGAAGTGTATTGTGTAAAGAACCATATAAAGCCAATCCAAACGTACTCTAAATATTTCAGTAAAGTCCTAGAAGAAAGTAAGAAAGGGTTATTCACATTCTTAGGCAAACAACTAGGATGCAACCAAACACATCTAGACACCTGGTACTGAACCAGTAAAATTCTAAAGCCAACCATATCTATAAAAAGACTTTTAGAAATCCTCTGGACCATAGAAAACCTGTGATCCATTGACCTAGAATTAGTATGTTCCAGAAAATAAACTGTTAATTGGCTGGACCTGCTACAATTGCTTAGGAGGTGTGTGTATGTGCGTGTGTGTGTTTGTGTGTAAAATGGAGGTATATAGAAATCATGCAAAGAGTGAAAATTATAAGGAAGAATAAGCAAGTAAAAGCAAAGAGAATGCTATTGTTTACAGTTTGTAAGCAAATATCAGAATTTTTTTTTCCTACATGGGCTCGTACTATGTGTGTGTGTGTGTGTGCGTGTGTGCATGTACTTTTTCCTTGATAATCCTTCATTTTTCTCCTCTGGCATATTTCCAGCAGCTTGGTTAATAAGACAAACTCCAATTCCCAATTAAGTGTCAGGCATGAACAAAGCAAAAGACAAAGGAATTTTAGGGTAATGAAAAAGTCCAAAAATCTGGGCAGGCAAATGACTACAATTAACTAATGTATATCCAGAAATCTAGGTAAATAGAATACTTCACTTTATACCTATAGTTTGCCTGTAAGAGTATGGAGCCCAAAAATCTTACCATGGAATGCTCAGCTATAGTAATGCCTTTGTAGTATTTATCAACAATTTATTTGGAATCAATCTCCTTCTTAATTTTCCTGCCTCTGATTTTTTTTCACTTCTGATTGTTTTCTTTTTCTTTTACCTGACCTTTTCCTTCTTCCTTTTACTTCCCTCAAGATACAGCTCAAATGGGAAACATACTTTTTTCTCTTGCTCATTAGATCTTATGCTTCCTTATTAGAGTGTGGCTAAATGCACCCTCAATAAATCTGAAAATATCTATAGAGTAAGACCCATGTGTTTTGCCCTCTTTTTTATTCCATGTAGTCCTTTGCACTATTTGTGTAAAATTATATTTGATGATTTACTATGATTCCTAGTGTAACTCAAAGGTTTATGAAATAAATTCAGAGGATTTTCATATCTAAAAACAGATCATTTATGTTTCTAGATATTGTTCATCTAATAAGTAAATAGTGATATTTCGTTTTTGTTGTAATTTGAATTATTCCAAATGTGGACAAGTTGGAGAATATCTTCTTATGCTTGTTAGTTCTTGGGTTTTTTCTTCTGCAAATTTTCATCTCTTTTGCTAATCTCTTTTGCTATATTTCTACTTATGTCAATTGGCAAGAAGTCTTTGGGCATCCACCGTATGTCAATTTTAGACATTGAAAATATCTTTTCTCAACGTATTTTTATGACACTTGTTCACATTCATTAATAAAAATTCAAGCAATAGAGCAATAAGAGGATAAGTAATTGCCTGGATACTTATTTAAAGATGGAGGCTATTTCTTGTTGACTGCTATATATTTGCCATTTTACACAGAGTGAGGCACAAAGTAGGTACCCCATAATATACATTTTGCATATATTAACTTGTGAATTACAAGGAAAAATATACTTCAAGCCAAGCAAGAGGGTCGATGCCCTGGGATCTGTGGTTCAAGGACCTCACAGGTCCTTTCTTATAGCTGGTTCTCTTCCCCCTGGGTGAGGAGTCCTTATGGCCAAGGTGACCGCTAAGCCTGAGAACAGAGCGGTCCTTTCAAGATCATATTTTGTCATCTGTGAGCTTGGAATTCCCTGTGTAAATTATTCCAAGTCCACTTTCAAGGCCTAAGCAGGCATCTTCCCTAGGGCCATCTTTCCAAAGAGGGCTGGGGCACAGATGAGAGCACACCTAATTTTAAGGAGTGCTCACTCAGAGGTATGTGTATAGAGCTTGGATAAGAGGCCCTCACAGAGTGAGATGAGACTGGGAGAGTAATGAAAAGGGTATGGGCCTAGGTTAGGGGCCAGGAGCTAAGAACTTACTATTTCCACTTCACCATTTCTATTATGAAAATCTGAGGAATTCTAAGAACTCCAAATCCTAACCTTTATTCTACTTCTAGACAGTTACGAAGATATATGTATATTTATCTAAAACATTTAAGGAAAAGATAACTCTGATATCATGCAAATTCAGAAAATAAAGAAAATAACACTTAGTAAAGTTTTATAAGAACAGCATAAATGTGATGTGAAAATGAAACACAGACTTAAGATAAAAGGAAATTGCAGGACAATTTACGTCCCCCAAAGGTGAAGTTTAGAAGCTTAGAGAGGAGTCCTGTGGTGCTCAGTTTTGAGGATGTGCTACTCGGCTGGCACTGGTGTCTCTGAGATCAAGAGAGGGCCAGAAAGATTGGGAGCACGGGTTGTTGCTACTGAGGTACAAACTCCTCTCAGAGGAAGTTCCTCACCTGAGAAGGGGGCACTGCCACTAACAGAAGGAACTGCTGCCACTGTGGAGACACTGGGATGCTATTTATCAGAACTTCAAGCTTTCAGGAAGACAAAAAAACTTGTAATGTGTAGTCCCTTCCTCCTTGTAGTTTTCCTTTAGTGACCCCTATTGGCAGGACTTAAAAGGGACACAGGAGAAATGCAGTTTGCAAAATCCAAGGGTGGATCTGTAACTGAAATGCAACAACTTAATAACTGACATAACATGCTGAGAAAAAAGAATAGCCACAATGATATTGAATAAAGAACAAAGTTGGGTACTTAAGCTAATTGAAGAAAAGACTTATAAAACTACATAACTAAAGATGTGTGGTATTGTTGTAAGGCTAGATATTTAGACCCTTTGTACAGGATAGAGAGAATAAACCCACATATACATGGTACATTGTTTGTATTAAATGTATGGAAAAAGTTGACCTTCATACTTTACATGAAAGTAACAGAAAGGATCATATACCTGAACCTAAAATCTAAAACAATATGGATTCTAGAAGAAAATATAGATTAATATTTTCAAAACTTAGGAAAGGCAAAGATTTCTTAGACAGCATACAAATGCATTAGCTATAAAATTAAAAAGAAAATAGTTATTGGACTTCTTTGAATTTAAAATTTTCCCTCACCAATAGGCTCTATTAAAAAAATGAAAAAAAAATTTAAAAATGAAAAGGCAAACCACAAACTGGAAAAGCATGTGTGAAATACATATATCTGACAAAGGACTATTAATCATAATGTATAATGAAATATTGCACAAAACAAAAAGACCCATTTAAAAAAATGGGAAAAAGACTAGAAGAGAAAATTCACAACAGATGATGCAAAGCTGGCCAATAAATACAGGAGAGGTACTCAACAATATCAGTCATGAGGAAAATGTGAATGAAAATCTAAATGAGGTAGCCTTGCACATCCATTAGATTGGCAAAAATTTAACAGATCTATAACTCCAAATTTTGGTGAAGATGTAGATCAACTGGAACTCTCAAACTTAGGAGTTTCCCAACTTTGGAATATTGTTTGGTGTGTTCTTAAAAAGTTAAACATAAATCAATCTATGAACCAGAAATTCCATCCCCAAAGATAAACCTAAAAAATATAAAATCCTGTATCCACCAAAAAAACTTGCAAAGATATTTTTATTGCTTTAGTCATAATAGTTGTAAACTTGAAACAATTAAATTGTCCATCAACAGAAGATAATTAACAATAATTGTGGTAGAAGCAAACATGGAGATCTTCTTACCAGTGTAAAGAAAAAAATGACTGATACATGCAACAACATGGGTGATTCACAAAAACATAATGTTGACCGAAAGAATTAAGACACAAAATAAAACATATTATTTCATTTCATTAGTACAATGTTCATGAACAGGCAAAATGAATTTATGGTGATAGAAATCAGTCTTGACCTGTAGCAGGGGAGTAGAAGTTAACTGGTGGGGCATGAGAGAACTTTTTTTGGGTGACAAACATATTTGACATCTTAATTGGGGATTCAATACAATTTGTTAAAAATTAATTGATACTTAAGATCTGTGCATTTCACTGAATGCAAATTTTATCTTAATTAAAAAAATAGAAAGATAGGATAGAATTCAAACTATAAACCCATCATTTTTTATTTCTTATCCATGCTAGTAAGAATACTTCTACTTCACAGGAAAAATATTTTCTTATTGCTTATGTTCCTGTTTAAAAACAGGTGAGTGGCAATTGGATGTTATGAAAGGACAGTTATGCATGAAATATATATAATATTATATTATCCAATTATGTGTGGGAAAAGAGAGTGGAAAAAGTAAGAATAATGTGGACACTTGAGTTAGTTCAATTGTTCCAATTCCAATACAGACCACTTTTAGCAGTTTGAAAAAGGGGTGCAGAGTCATACAAATAGCAGGAAGCAGCACTAAATGAGACAATAATCTAGTCAATAAATGACCAAAGATCTATAACAGACCAGCAGAAGTCAAAGACAAACTTCCAGCAACCATTTCCTTTGCGTGAATTTGCATCTGTCAAGAAGTATTTTCTTACAGGAAGTCACTATCTCCTTTTGCCCTCTACTCCCAAAGACACAGTATAAAATCCATCTAATGCTCAGAAATAAAGTGCATGGACACTTACCATATATTTACTGATAGTAAAATCGATTTGAGAATATAAAATGGCCATTTAGCCTTTTCTCATTATCATTTCTTCTTTCAAATAACCATGGCAGCATCCTACACCCTGGAAAGAAACTGTGGAAAACTTATTTACCATTAAATATCAATCACATTCAAGATCAGCTAATTTAAATCATTAATGCCCTGCTACAATTCTCACAATACTCTAAAGCATCTCCTATATAGCAAAATCCCTAAAAAAAACACACGTGAAAAGACATCTAAAAACTCAACAAGGACATGCATATATTATCAAATTTCAGCAAATAAAAGATTTCTAGATACTAATAACTTGTAGTTTATCTAAAGATGTCTAATTGCAAGGTGATTCTGTTGCAGCTTGGAGGCAAAATCCTAGGCCTTGCAAACTTTCTCTGGTTTAATCTATGAATACTAGTATTTCCTAAAAAAATTCAATTACTTTTTAAGGGACATAATTTTTATTGTCGGGTTGTTTGTTATGCTTTGTTTCAGATATTAAAACTGAAGATGGCAAAGAATCATAGCAGGTATGCATCCTTGTGCTCAGAAGGGGAAGTGTGATAAAATACAGTTCCGAGCAGAAAGGGACAGTGGTCATAATTGATTGAAGTTAAAATTTATTACTTCTGCAAATTTTATAAAAACACATGACCACATCTGTGAAGAAGCCCATGCAATTGGGGGGGGGAGGGGTCCTGATAAAACTTTATGGTGCATCTGCCTCTATGGACAATTTTATCTTCCTCTGATTTACTTTTGTTGAATACTTCATATTATCACTTCTTGTTACAAGCAAAAATAAATTCTTGAAGGAAATAGTGGAATGAATATATAGCACATAGTTACTTAATTCATTTATGAATCTTCCCAAAATAAACTAAAGGAAGCATCACAAATATATATCATGCTAAGATAACAGGGAAAAATATTTAAAACTTGGCAAATCAATTAAAGGTACTTTAACGTGTGCCTTTATTTTCATCATGAATTAATCAAAACAACATATGTGTGATGCTGAGTAAATAACAGATTGAATTACACTTCCAAAAAATTAATTTTCCCCCTGAGAAACTGAAATCTTCTATCTTCTATTTAACAGCAATAATTAAGCTTTAAGTAAACCTCATGTAAGTTGTTATGTTGATATTGTATAAAAATTTACCTCCTAATTATTTATTTGAAAACGAATGTAAAGAAAACATTTATACCTTTTAGAACCACCTGTGTGTTTCTTGGCTCTAAATATCTCTTTTTTGAAATAAAATTAGATGAAAAATCTCTATTGTACTGATGCTAAATACATATTTAAATTCAGTTAACATATATTGTATACTTATATAATTGTAAGCATGAACAAATTCTTTTACATTCATAATTTTAATTATTTTAGGAATTTTAACAACTGATGACTATGGTGTAATAGGATGTTTACTATGTTACTTACTCTTTTGTATGATGAATAAATCTAACTAGTATACCCAGATTTAATTCCTCAGTAGGATTTTTTTTACATTTTAATCAATAAAGAGGTAGAGATGGTTTAATTGCCCACCAAAAAGGCATACTTTTTCTTCCACAGTTTAGATTTCCTGTTAGGCAGGAACATACTTTGCAGCCCTTCCTACATCTGAAAAGGTTTTTAAAAATAGATCTTCAAAAGGAATATGATCAGCTGGACTGAGTGGTATCCAAGGCTTAGGAGAGATCCAAGGTTGAAAAATATCAAGTCTTTGATCATTATGTGGATAAAGCCACCAGTGAGACATAAATATCTACATTAGATATTAGATTATTGAGGGATGTCTTGTTCTAATTTTTAAAATAATGTTTTATTTGGAATAAACTAAGGTGAGGTTAGGGTACTGGATTAGATTAACTCAAAATCCCTTCCTTATACAAAAAGGTATTGATTCTCAAAAAAATGAATTCAATGGCATATTTTCATGATAAACAGCTATTTTCAGTGTTCTATTTATGTTAATGTTTTGCAGAGAAATATACAAGAAAGTCTATCCTGAAATACACTCAAGATTCAATAAGACGCCCTTTATTTTCAGAAACTGCCCTTTAGTCAAACATTGAAAAAAAAGACTATATCTTTATACAGTAACTGATATGCACTGTGTACCTACCATACACTAGGGCTAATGCCAAATACTTTATAGACATTTTCTTATTAATTTGTTAAAACACTGTTATTAGGAGGTGGGACAAGATGGCAGTGTAGGAAGGAGTGGAATTTAGTTTGTCCTCTTAGAGCAGTTAGAAAATAGATAGGAACTGTCTGGAACAACTGCTCAGGGAACATCTGTGACCAGACAAACATCATACACCAGTCTGGAATGGGTGGAAGGGCTGAAATCACAGCACAAAAGTTTAAGTTCCCAAACTGCAGAGACCAGACTCCCCCGTCCCCGTCCCCATCCCCAGCCCTGGCATGGCAGGCTGTTGGAGACACTTACCTGTGGGAAAAAAAAAGGTCTCTATTAGAATCAAGGGAAGGTAGCTCATCCAACTCCCACTGTGGTTTTATTTAATAAATTTGTACTGCTGAATATACGCTCTGAGCACAGATAAAACCAATAGGCAAGTGAAGGAGAGAATTCTCTCAAGGACCTATCTTCCCCAAGAAAAGGGGGTGTGTGGCTCAGCTCAGGTAGTGGTCCTCCTTCAGAAAATTCAGAGTCTGGGGGCTGGAAATCAGAAACAGCTTCAGTTGGCCTTCCACGTCAGCCTGTGTCTTAACCACACCCCTGATAGGGACAGGGTCCACTGAAAATTAAAGGGCTGAGATCTTCACACCACTTTTGCCAGTGGGGATCTGTGGGTTGACAAGCTCCACCTGCTGGGCAGGACACCAAAAGCACAGGGTCTAGAGGCTTCACAGGAAAGTCACACAATCCACTGCGTCTCATCTTCAGGGAAGCTTGATCCTGGTTACATCCTCCTCCTGAGGCGTGGTTCTGTCTTGTCAGGGAAAATCTAATGCGGGCTAATCATAGCTGGGGAGACGCTCATACAAAAAAGACTCTGTGCCAGTTTGAAAGGATGTAAGTACCCTAGAAAAGCCATGTTTTAATCCTAATCCCATTTTGTAAAGACAGCTGTTTTTTGTAATCCCTATTCAACACTGTATGCTTGAAATTTTAATTATATCATCTCCCTGGAGATGTGACTCAATCAAGATTGACTGTTAAACTGGATTAGGTGGAGACGTGTCTCTACCCATTCCAGGCAGGTCTTGATTAGTTTACTGGCATACTATAAAAGAGGAAACATTTTGGAGAAAGGAGGAGATTCAGAGAGAGCAGAGAAGAATGACAGAGCCACAAGAAAGCCACAACAGAGAACGCTGCAGAACCATGAAGCAGAGCGTCCACCAGCCAGTAACCTTCAGAGATGAAGAAGGAAGATGCCTCCTGGGGAGCTGCAGAGGAGACTAGCAGATAATGTCATGTTCACCCTGTGTCCTTCCAGCCGAGAAAGAAACCCTGAGCGTACTTGTAATCACATTGCATTCAGCCAGATAATTTAGGATAATCTTCCTATTTTAAATTCATCTAATAAGTAAACTTAATCAATGGGCAACTTTAATTCCTCTTTGTCAAGGAATTCAAACATATTCATAGGTTAGGATGTAGACATTGTAGGGGAGCCATTATTCTGCCAACCATACTTCCCAAATCATACTCTTCAACTCATACATAGCGCTCCATAAACTATGTGCAGTATTGGTGATATTCTATGAAATGATTCTAATAGACCTTCCAGATTTGGTGCTGGAAAACATAATAGTTACCTCTTGATTATCTGTGTGTAAACTATCTTCAAGTATATCTTAGCCATTGTGAAATGTTGGAAAACTTATTTCACACCAACTCTTTTCTCTCCTGACAAATGTAAAAAGGAGGAGGAGCAGAAGATGCTCTTATAGCAATCTATAGGAGGTAGATTATAGGGCTGTTTTCAGCTTCAATAAAGTGCTATTTCTAAGGAAAAAAGTCATTAGGGTTCATTTTTCTCATGTCACATCTGAAGTATTCATGTAGGTGCTCTCCTACCATGCAGTTCAAGCAAATATAAACATAACCAGCAGGGACACCTGCATAAATAAAAACAGAAAAGCCCATATCATGGAAAGATGGGCACAAAGGGAGTATAAGTTTTTATGTTGTTTCCATGCTGAAAGAGAGGAATGGGATTTTTGAAAATATATTATGCCATCACAAAAGTTTCAAGTTGTCTTCATAAAAGAAAGTGTCATTTTTGTAGTTCTACTTTACTTTACATTGACTATAAATGTAAGAAGGCTTTAGGTTTTAAAAAAACAAGTTGTCAAATGAAGCATAAGAGAACATAAGAAGATAGCTGCATATTCAGAACTCATTCCCCCTCCTATGTATTGAATATGTGTTTATTATATATACTCAATGCTTTATACATTCTAAATTAGGTATTATATTGATATGCTTCATTCAAGGAGGAGCAATAATTGCCTCTACAAAATTGAAAATAAATTTGGAACAAGCTCTCTGGTTCTGAGCATGTAAACAAGCATGCTCAAACTAACTATATGCTCTTGAACTACCACATAACTTCTGTGCCCTCCATTTCCTATAGGCACTTCACTGGTTCTCAAATACTAGCATTCAGAAGGTTCACCAAGAAAGCTTTTAATAACCCTGTGTGATGGTTAGATTCTGGTGTTAATTTGACCAGGTGATGACATTCAGTTGTCTGGGAAAGTAGGCACTGCCCTAGCCATTGCTGCAAGGATATTTCGTGGCTGGTTGATGATTATTAAATCATCAGTCAGTTGATTGCAACTATGGCTGATTACATCTGTGATCAACTAAGGGCGTGTCTCCCACAATGAAATGATCCAATCAGTTGAGGACATTTAAGGAAGAGAGACTCATTGCTTCTTCAGCCAATGAGCCTCTCCTGTGGAGTTCTTCCAGACCCTTCCTTGGAGCTGCCAGCTTTACAGCCTGCACTTTTTGGACTCTTGAATTCCCACCATTGTATGCAATACCTTATAAATCTCATATTAACAGATATATCCTGTTATATATATATCTGACTAACAGACCCTGATTACTGGTCCCTAACCCTAGAGTTTTATCTCAATAGTTATGCAGTGGGGCACAAAATGTTTTATTTCTAACAAGTGTTCAGGTGATGCTGATGCTGATGATTCAGAGCTAGACTTTGAAAATCATAGAACTAAATTAATAATATTTCTTTGGGGGATTGTAAAGGATATCAGAATCACTGCATGTAGGTTCTCCTCCTCTCTCATTCTTTCCCTCCCTCCTTCCTAAAAGTGACAGATATGGTCAGTCATATCCTGCTGAGCATCAGTGGGTAACAAGATCATTTCAGTCCCATAATTCTTTTTTTTTTTTTAACTTTTTTTATTGTATAGTTTAACATATATACAAAGCAAAGAAATAAAAAAGCAATAGATTTTAAAGCACTCTTCAGAAAGTGGTTACAGGACAGATCCCAGAGTTTGCCATACGATCCTCTCCTATTTTTCCTTCTAGTTGCTCCAGAATGTAGGAGGGTAGAGGGCTTAGATACCTTTATATCATCACAACGGACTTTTTTCCCTTCTTTTTTTTGTGAACAATAACATATGTATAAAAAAGCTATAAATTTCAAAGCACATCACCGCAATTAGTTGTAGAACATATTTCAGGCTTTCACATGGGTTACAAATTCACAATTTTAGGTTTTTACTTCTAGCTGCTCTAAGATACTGGAGACTAAAAGAGATATCAATTTAATGATTCAGCATTCATATTCATTTAAGTTCTACCTTTTAAGTATAATTCCACCATCACCTTTGATCTTTCCATACCTCTCTTTGGGGTTGTTTGGCTATGGCAATTCTAAAGTTTTGATATTGGAAGGGTCTGTCACTAATATGGAGTAGGGAGATGGAACTATCTGATGTTCTGGAGAGGCTGGAGACCCATCTGGAGGTTATAGGTTTCTGGCAAGTTACTCTAGTGCTTGAACCCTTGTGGAATCTTATATATTGCCCCAGGTGTTCTTTAGGATTGGCTGGAATGGTCCTGGTTGGGGGTTGGCAGGTTATGATAGGTAGCAAGGTCTACCTGAAGCTTGCATAAGAGAAACCTCCAGAGTAGCCTCTCAACTCTGTTTGAACTTTCTCTGCCACTGATACTTTATTAATTACACTTCTTTTCCCCCTTTTGGTCAGGATGGAATTGTTGATTCCATGATGTCAGACCTGGATTCATCCCTAGGAGTCCTCTCCCACATCCCCAGGGAGACTTTCACCCCTAGATGTCATGTCCCACATAGGGGGGAGGGCAATGATTTCACTTGCAGAGTTGAGTCCCATAATTATTTAAATCTATGCTCACTCTTAAATTATATATATAAAATAAATTTCATCTATAAGAATATAGAAAATATATTTCATCTATAAGAATAAAAAGAAACAAATCCCATTTGCTTTTAGTTGTTACCATGTGCCTTGAACTATGTTAGATGTTATATGAGGCAGAAGAAAAATGGAAAAATTATAAGGATTCTACTGAGAAAATGTTAATAATAAATGACTTAAGGCCATTAGGACAACAAATATAAGACTGATGGAAGAGAAGTAGAAGAAAAAGATTTTAGAGCAAGTAAGGAAATCTAGTTTATCCCCCTTACAAAAAAAAAGTGTGACAAATAATGGTTATTTCTTAAAAACTCTGGAAGTTCCAACTGAAACAAATGGGCAACCAACTGATAGAATACAGAAAATCTCTTATAAACAACTTAAATTGCACTGTATAAATGGCAATAATCACCAGGATAAGAACACTGCAAATGAAATACACTGAATACCCACAAAGCCTCATCTTAGCTCGAGAAGATGTGGTCTCTATGACAGCTCCTTGGCAATTGCTCATCTGCAACACATTAGCCCTGTGAGAAATGAGTCTCCATGGAGCACATAATGGTGTGCAGAGCTGTGGTAAATCAATCCCCTTGATTAAGTGACTGCCTTGCAGTCTGTGGGGCATCTAGCTTTGTGGAGAGAACCAAAGTTCCTAAGCTTCTACAACTTCTTAAGGTCAAAAATATAAAAATAGTCTCCTAATTACTGAGTAACGTTTGAAAAAAACATTTTATTTCTTTCAAGGGCACAAATCTTGTTTTATAGTTTAGTTTAGTTTTCCTATGTAGGCAAGAAGGCATTAATGAAAATATTGTAAACAAGGTGAATCCAATTGGATGTCATACCTGAATGAATTTCTTTTCTAATGAATTTTGCAAATAAGACTTTTGTAGATTTCCTCTGATTTCCATGGCAGCTTCTCATTAGCACCTTTCTGTTGTTATCAAGTAATTCCAGTAACAAAATACTCTGCTAAAGAAGCAGGTCAAAACAAATGAATGCATGAGAAATTCTTCATTTTTGAATTACAAACGTAGAAAATTTATTTATGTAGACCTCTGAACAAAAGTACTGCATGCGTATCTCAGGGAACTTGCTAGCTACTTCAGGACCACTGTATGTTCCCTACAATTTCCCCCAACTCCATCTGCATTGGTGCCTATGAATGGAAATAAAGTAGTAGGGAAAACATGGTGCCTCTCAAATTTAGAATAGTCTGAATAAAGAAGTGTAAATGTCCTTAAGGAAGAAAAAGGCTCTGTGGAAATCAAGTGATAAAACCTTACAAAAACTGTCTAATTTGTGCACTAATTAATGTGATACTTAAATAACATGACAAGAATCAATCAAAGAAAGCAGTTGAATGTTAGGAAATAAATGTCTATGGGACTTGATGTAGATCATGAGTGAACCAAATGGTCTCATGTGTCGTCTTCCAATAATTTCACCCTAATAGCTTTGTGAATGGTGCACACTATGAAAGCAGAATTAAAGCCTCCTGTGAAGGGAAGAAGGAAACCTAATGTGCCCAGAAAAGTTTATAATTGAATAAAATATAATATTAATACATAATTTCAGTGGCTAGCTTCCCTGAGGATTCCCTTTAAAGGTTCCTTTGGCCGTTTCTGGACCTCAACAAGGGTCTGACCCTATTACAGGAAAATCTAATCATACTTTCCCACTCTGGGCTTCTTGTTTGGTGTTTACAGTTTATTGGCAGTAACATCTTGCTTCTGCCCTTGCCATTGTTGCTACTGTCCACGAGGAAAATGCCTGTGGTTGCATCAGTGGTTGTTTTGAATGTGTTTTGTATACTTGGCAACAGCATTGACATCTTAGACATAGTACATTTATTTATTATGGAAATTTCCTGAGAGAAGAGTAGAGTGCATTATTCTTATAAAACAGATATTACACTATAGTGTTCTGAGAGAGGGGATTAAATTGTCTTTGGGAAATTGGGCTTTATCTAATTTGACAAAGGTAATTTAGATACTAAAGGGAGCTCTTCTTTCCCCCCATAGGATGTTTCCTAGACTGAAAATCTTTTGTGTACTAACCAAAGTTTTTGCTGTATTGCTGGAACCATATTGGGCTCTCAAGGAAAGGTATAATGTGTCAATTTCTTTGATATCTGTGTCATTTGGCCTGATTTCTTTATCTTAAATCTTACATTCTTTAGTAAAAACAGTTCCTTCAGCTTCAGTTATCTGGCCCACTTCTATAAGAATAGGGCTTTTTCATTGGAACTAGTCTTGCAGCAGACATCAGAACTCCATCTCTCTATCTCTTCTGGAAGAACCCGCATGCTAAAAATTCTCCTTAAGTATCTCTCCCCCATTACAATCATCTTTATAAATGCATTCAATGACCTCTCTGGGACTCTGAATCACAACTGAGTTCAACTGGAAATCAACTCCCTATACTTTTTTTTAACCTGACAACTTTTGAATTCTTTCCTACCCAACCTCTATCACATCTTGTCTTTCCTGCATGGAAATCTCAATTGCACTGTTAAACATTCAACTTTCATTGTTCTTCAATATACTTTCTCTTCTTCTAGACCTATTACCACAAATATTTTATAAATCCAAGCATTTATTTCCAGCTGTTTTGGTTTGCTAAAGCTGCCAGAATGCAATATAGCTGACATCAGTTGGCTTTTAGAATGGGAATTTATTAGCTTGCAAATTTACAGTTTTAAGGCTGAGAAAATGTCCAAACTAAGGCATCAGCAGGATGATACCTTCTCTGAAGAAAGCCTGGGGGCATCTGGGACACCTCTGTCACATAGGAAGGCACATGGCCAGTATCTGCTGGTCTTTCTTTCCAGAGCTTCCTTGCTTTCAGCTTCTGGCTTCACTGGCTTCCTTTCTCAGCTTATGGGTGTGTCCTTGTCTTTCAGCTTCTCTCGAGTTTCCCTGAGCTCCCTGGACTTTTTCTGTGTGAACTTTATTCTCTTATAAAGGACTCCAGTAAGGTGATTAAGAATCCACCTTGAATGGGATGGGTTATATCTCAATTGAAATAACCTCATCAAAAGGTTTCACCTACAACAGGTCTCATTTGCACCCACAGGAATGGATTAAAAGTAAATGGCCATTTCTGGGGTACATGACAACTTCAAACTACCACACCAGCATACCATTTATTAAGATTAAATATCGAACCTCTCTGAAGATAGCATTTTTGAAAGATGCAGGGAGATATATTTATGTACTTAAGAAGATGAAACCGAGCAGACTGTTCCTGATTGTCTTGTGGGGAAATAAACTAAATGGTTTGAACAAAGTAAGAAACAAACACAATTATTTCTCCACTATACAGCAGCTTAACAAGGCTGAATCCAGAACACAGAGACAAAGGAAAACGTATTCTTCCAAGTTTTCACTGCATTAGTAAGGAAATGTTACTTAATATCCCAACTGTGGCAAAGAGACTACAAAAGATTAACAATAAAGATAATTTAAGAATGTGGTTTTCTTGATCCAATCGAAATTTAAAAAAAAACACACAGTCATTATTTTGTATCTTTATGCTGAGTTTATATAAATATCTCAATTAGAATTATAACTGTGGACAATTTTTACTAAATGCCTACATATGAACTTTTCAGTGCCTGCTATGTTTCTATTCATGTTTCTCTATGAAAGTTGTTCATATAATGGAAAAAAAACAAGTCAGTTTGGAAAGACATACTTGAAGTTCTTAAAACATATTGGATATTGTTTATGGTTTTCCCTAACATTATCATGCATTGACTAACTAAAATGAAATGTAAGTATGAACACAGTCGTTTTAGGCTTATGACATTGCTGCACAATGTTATTGCAATGACTTTATTTCACATTATGGATTTATATTCTTATTTAGCTGCCTATTTTATGATATATGTAATGATATCCAAACCAACTTGTTTTTCTTCCTTCTATACCAACAGCTTTCATATGAGAAACATGGATAGAAGCATAGCAGGCACTGAAAAGTTCATAGCTAGATATTTAGTAGGAAATAAATATTTAATAGAAAATCTTGGAATGGGACATAACCCAGTAAAATTGCACCTGAGGAAACTAAGACTCAAAAACATGAAGACATTGATAGAAGTTTGCAAAACTTATTAATGAAAACTCAAGGAACAAATACAGGAATGCTAATTCCCAGTTCAGTGTTCTTTCCAAAAATAGTATATTAGTTGCATCCACATTTAATTATAAATATATATGCAATTTCCAACTAACAATTCTTCACATAAGTTATTGGACATTATCCTCACCAGTAAATATAAATAGGCACATGTTTTCTAAGGAGTGCAAATATAAAGACAAGCCATTTACTCCAGTAATTATTGTATTGAATAGTCAAAGTGACTGAGAAAGGAGTAAGCTAAGAATATTTATATCACTGTCATGAGCTCTAAACATGCATGGTTGTGCCATGTTCATCTTTACCCTTCCAGTACCTTCAGTTGGGTCTTACTTTATAAATTCATACATTTGAATGAGTTGGAGAGGAAAAGATATAGATGACAACATAAGATGAAACTGGGAGAATATATTTGCACAACACATATGATAAAGGTCCTGTATCCAAAATATACAAAGAACTCTTAAAGCTCAAAATAAGAAAACAAATAACCCAATTATCAAAATGAGTAAAATATCTAGACAGACACTTCACCAAAGAAGAAAGGCAGAGGAAAATAAGATTCTGAAAAGATTTCAACATCATTGGTCATTAGGAAAATACAAATGATAACAACAATGAGACACCACTGCACATTTATTAGAATTGGTAAACTAAAAAAAAAAAAAAAAAACGACCTTGATAATGCTATTTGTCAGAGAAGATGTGGAACATGAAAACTGTCATTCATAGATTGTTTGGCAAAGCCAAATGTAATTTACTACATGATCCAGCAATCATGCTCCTGGGTATTTACACGAATTGAAGAATTATGTTCATAGGAAAACTACGTGAATATTTACAGAGACTTCATTCATAATCGCCACAAATGGGAAGCAGTCAAGATGCCATTTTTGAACAGGTGAATGAATAACAAGCCATTGTATGGTACGCTTATACAGTGGAATACTACTGAGTGATATAAAGGAACCAGGCATCAAACCATGCATAGACATGGATAAGTTTTTAATAAACATTGCTAAGGGCAGGAAACTAGTCTGAAAAGTCTATGCATTGTATGTTCTATTGTATAGCGCATTCTGGAAAAGGCAAAACCATAGAGACTGAAAAGATTATGGTTTCCAGGGAGGTTGGGAAGAGGGAAGATTAATTAGTTAAAGAAGATTATGTTTAGGGTGGCAAAATTACCATCTGAGATACTGCACTGGTGGATGTATGCCATTATTCATTTGTCAAAGCCAATAGAACTTTACAGTACAAGGAATGAATGTAAATGTATATAAATTAAAAAAACATATTTTAGGAAGACAGGGATCCCAGGATGGAATGCAGACTGTGACAAAATAATTTAATATATTGCAAATGTATGAAATGACCTTATTTAAGGGGATGGAGTAAAGGTGATGACATTTAACAAGTGGGGGTAATAAGAATAAGGGCACAGGGAGCTTCACATAAGCACTGTACTTTAACTGATAAAGTTTTTTTGATGGGCGTAGATATCAGCAATTCTGAAACCACTGCACATGTACACTGCTATTGAACAACTAAGTAAATGTATAGCAGAGGATTTCTCACAGTTGAAATGGGAAGTGGAAGATATTCTAGAGGAGAAGGTTAGAAAGAGCTATCTGGTAATCAGTATGAACTCATGTTTGGCTTAATATAGTTACAGATGGAATCACACACATGATCATATTTATAGAAATATGTATCTACATGGGTTAGTATGTATACATATATTTACTTATTCTGTCATCTGAAAGGATTTAGAAGCAATGACAGCCAAGTAGCAATGAGCACACCTAGCACCATTCTCCAATAAAAAGAATTTGGGCACCTTGGAGATGTGCCTGATTTTAGGACTTGGGGGCAGGAAATATTCAAGATGTGATTCAAGTATGTTGTAGTGCTTGAAAGTAAGGAATGATTTTAGAAAGATAAGGTATCTAAAGAGAACATAAGGCCAAAAATGGAACAATCTGAGCATGAAATTAGATTATAATCCAAAGTATAAAATAAATTCTAAATGTTCATAGTGATATAGAAAAAAGATTGAGTAAATAGATAGGGAAGAAGACAAATTTCCACAAGCTGAAGAATTAGTAGGTTCTTCACTTTTAAGAAAAAGGACCCTAACGCTACTTTGTAAGCGTGCGATGCACATTTTAACTTCCTCCCAAAGAAAGTATAAAAAGGGGAGAAAAAGACCTACTTTATAGTAGAATACCTGAGCCGGATAACTAAAGGTTAACACCGTCAGTAATAATTCAAGTGAATAGCATTTACCCTTCATATGATGAAGCAATTTACCCCTGTGATCTTCATCTCCAAACCCCATAACCCAAGCATAATTCTGAGAAAAAGACTTGACAAATCCCACAGAGAGACATTCAACAAAATTTCTCACCAGAAATCCTCCAAACTGTCTAGATCATCAAAAGCAGGGAACGTATGACTAATTGTCAAAACCAAGAGAAGCCTAAGAGGACGTGATGACTAGATAAAATGCGGTATCCTAGATTGTATGCTGGAACAGAAAAATTACGTTAAGTTAAAACAAGGAAAAGAAAAATTTTAAGACACTAAGAAAATCTAAATAAATTATGGACTTTAAATTACCAACATCAATGCATTAATTGTACAAATGTTCCACACTATCATAAGGTGATAATAATAACAGGAACTATATGTGGTGTATATCAGAACTCTCTGTACTATGTTTGCATTTTTTCTGTAAATCTAAATAAATTCTAAAATAATTTTATTTAAAAAGCAAACAAACAATCACAGCCACAACAACCAAACAATAGAAATCACCAGTAACTCTGGCAATTCAGCGTAGATCTCCTTGTGTTGGAAATAGTTGCCCATTTTTGTTTAATGTCTAATTAGCTTTGTTTGAAACGTAGATGGAGATTGGTTCAGACTGTGCAGAGACACTGTAAATGGAGAGGAATGTAAAGGGCAGGCATGGTACTGTAGTAATTAACCTCTACTACACTATTTGGCATAGGGACAGTCTGATAAGATATCATGGCAAGAAGGAAAAGGACTGAGGAGCAGATCTGAAATCTGTCAAAGAATAAGAATCCCAGAAAAATGCAAAATTATTAATACAAAAATCTAAGAAAGATAATATTGCAAAGCATATTCTATGGCCTGACCTGTCCAGAAGCTTCGTATATATCATAGTCCAACTAGCATCGTATAATAGAAAGCATTATATATTAGAAACACCTAGATTTTAGTGCCATCTCTACTACTTAGTTGATGACATGAAACTATACTTCCCAAAATATTGTTCCTTTATTTCTATAATGGAAATAATTATAGCTACTTTTTAGAATCAAATTGAATAATGTACATAACTATTTCAATGGTGACTCATAGACAAATGCTATTTTCTTTAATTTCCATCTATAATTCACCCTTGATCCTGCATATGCAGGCTCACAATAGGGGTAAAGGATCAGCTAAGGAAGCATAGTATAATAATCAGAGTATAATTAAATATTCAAAAATTGATTTTTTTGCATGCCTGTGAGCTGGTTTAAACCCTTATAAATAATGAGGTTCAATGGTCTACCATTACAGTTCTACAATGAAGAATGCATATAGAAAAAGGGTGGCTGAAAATTTTGATTTCAGTTTGAGTTGTTACCAGCCTAAAACCATGAGATAAATAGAAACTATGTGTTTCCATCTCTGTAATTTTGCCCTTAATATTTCTCTAATAAAACGTCTTTCCAATTTCTTTCTACCAAGTTGTATCATGTGATAAAATATAAGACATCTCTTTGAAATTCTAAAGTACATAAATATAGGCAGTTTGCATGCTTTGCATAGTAATGCAGAACCATAAAATTACTGTGTGACCTGAAACTATGCAAAGAAATCTTAATAATTGTTCAATGACCTTTAAATTGTTTTGTCAAAACTTTAAAAACTCTCTTACAATCAATTATAAATGCAGACAGAAATGCAAAAACAGTAGACCTAATAATATTCATGTAGTGCACTATTTTAAAACATTGAGAATTAAAATATTCTATGTCTTTTAAAAAAACTTTTCAATAGTACCTGACCTCTTCTAGTATAACTCATGATACAACACAAGCACTTTTCTATGTGTTGGTGAGTTGCAATTCTCCTTCCTAGGTTAAATCTGCTCTAGTACTTTATCCATTGCCCTTTCAAGATGTAAAATGTCTCCAAGAGTTTCTTTCGCATGAAGTTTTTTATATTTTACTTCCTCTGGGAGATCTTTATCCTTTTGTTTACAAGTTCTTTATACCTTTATATCTATCTTAACGGTATATACCTTTATATCAAAGATATATATCTATACCTTTGCCTTCACAATCGGCTATTTCTTCTGTAATTCTACTTCATGGATTCAAATTTTCCTTCCAGTATTGATCACTTTTCATTTATTTGCTGCACTTTCATCTATGCTGGCCATTTCCCTCATTCAGTTATCCATTTTTGTAAAATGTCACCTGAGTTTTCCTCTGGGTGACAAGGAGTCAGAACTGCATCTAGGTATAGATTGAATAATAGATGGGCAATGACTAAACATTGACAGACTTTGAAAGAAGTGCCATGACTGATAATTGATCATGATGTAGATCTGTTATTTACCTAGTAATTTTCGGTCTGAAGTACTACAGAAAAGTTTGTACTTTATGCAATTAATTTACTTGTATTTCTGCAGTTACCCTTGATAACTGAAATTTGAACTGTTGTGAGAGGACTAGTATTATTTAAATAAACCATGTACTGGAGAGTAAATCATGTTCCCAATAAAAGTCATGTTCAAGTCTTAATTAGTGTTCCTGTTGGTGACACACTTCTAAATAGGACCTTTGAAGATGTTATTATAAAGTATGAACTCATTTGTGAATAAGATCTTTGAGGATCCTATTTACACGAGGCCAAATTGAATTAGGTAGGACTTAATCTATAAAATTTGCATTCTTACAAGCAAAGGAAAGTCAATTTGAAGGCAGTTAGAAGAAGCCAGAAATCAGTAGAAGCCAGAAGCAGAGGAAGCCAAAGAAGGAGACTATCACCAGAATGCTACAGACTCGGAGAAAGCATTGCTGTGCCAACACACTGAATTTGAACTTCTAACCTCCAAAGCTGTGAGCCAATATATTCCTACTGTTGAAGCCAACTAACTGTTGGTATGGCATCTATCACAGCAGCTCTAGAAAACTAAGATAATTTAGTACCTGATATCTTTGCATATTATAGCTCAGCAAAGAGCAGACTGACCTGCCTAAGAATAAAGGGTTACAAGATAAATCCAATCTCAATTACTGCTTTTATTTTTTTCAAATTCTTTATGGAAGAACTGTTTCAGTTTCCCAGGAAGTGGCCATATATTAGAATACTCTTATATTCATGCATTCATTGAAGAAATATTTATTAAGTGACTGTAATATACCTTCTAGGAGCAGTTAATTAAAAATATTTCTGTCCTCACAGGGCTTACTCTCTAGTAGAGAAAACAGACAATAAATAAGATAAATAAGTTATGAAAATGAAGATAACAGTAACAATTCAGGACAAAAATAAGGCAGGGAAATCTAACATATATCATGAGAAAGTTGGTTAAAATTTTAGGTACAATGGCCAGAACAAGACTTCACTGAAAGGCTAATTTTTAAAAAAATATCTCAAAGAAATGAGGGAGTGATGCTTATGAACAGGTTGCAGAGAGCCTCTCTGCAGGGGACATGGTAAACGTAAAAGTGCTTAGGTGAGATTAGACCTGGTGTGTGAGGAGAATGCAGAGGACTCTCATGAAGGGAACGGAATCAGTGAGAGAAGTAGTAGTAGATGAGGCAAAAGGGAAAACCAGATTATGAAACCTCTCAAAAAATTAGTTTTTGAACTTTGATTTTGCCCTGACTGAGATTGCAAGACATCAAAAGGCTTTGAGCAGAAGAGTGCCTGATATAAGTTACATTTTAATAACATTGCTTTGACGAACACGGTGTAGGGGAGTTAGAGCAAAAACAGGAAGCAATAAAATTCTCCTATAATTCAGTAAAGAAATCCTGGTGCCTTGCATCAGTGCAATGGCCTTGGAGTGATGGTGAAATATGATCACACACAGATGCTTGAACAACCCTTCAGAGCTGGTTGAAAGGAAGTTGCAGATAACAGTTACCTGGAAGACAGAAGTACAGCCTAATCTATGATCCTCTGTGAAGAAATATATTATTAATCATGACAACTCTTTTGGCCAACAAATTCCCAGACAAATAAAGAGTTTGTGGGTAAAGTTAAAGCAAGGAGAAAGAACATATCTTACTATGATTTTTCAAGATTGATTTTGGGGATCCCTACTCCTTTGTATGAATTGTCTGTGAGTTCAGAAACTATCCAAAGGCAGGGAAAGAGTTGTGCCTAAGGTGATGTGATATGAGGCAGCACTATAGCTTTCAGGGAGGGGTGAATTACACTACCTGGAGCAAGGCAAAAGTCATGAAGTGTAAAGCACTGTCCTTTAAAACAACTTTCTGCTTGAAATCTTGAAGACAAAATGACCTAATGCAAAAACAAAAGTTAGCGCCCTCGTAGGAACATTCTTGTACGTATAAACTTTTATCTCCATCTCTCAAGTAATTCTACTATTCAAAAGAAAACTTTCTTAACTGTGACTATCCACATTTCAACTTGGAGTAGAGAATGTAAATATATTCAATTATCCAATATATGAGGTGCTATCACACATAGATTTACACACAATTTGAGTTTTATGTAGAGAATATATACTTAATAAATAGCAAATGCTCCAAGGTGTTATATTTTTGTTTAGTCAAATCCTTTCCTAGTTATTATACTGAGTAGCATTTTTTCCCTTCCTGATACTCCTTCCCTTAATATACATATGTAATAGCTAATGATGCCTGTTATTCATTTTAGTAAATTCTGTTTTCTAAAGTAATAAATGAATATTGATTTTTTCAGTCTCAGGTGACTCATCTTTTGTAATTTATCATGCCAGATTTCATCAACCACTTCATACAGGCTTAGTGGAAAAGCACAACAAAATCCAATTGATTCAATACCAAATGATTTATCATAACATGACATTTTATAAGATGAAATTCCAGGATAGGCAAAGTAAAAAGCATTGTTCTATTAAAAAAAATCATGAACAAAAATGGAAAAAAGTCCTTTCTCTTGGTTAGTCAATGTTCACAGGCATATGGCTGAATATTCTGTCATTTTGATAATAAACTCAATGTTGTTTAAAAGTAACCTCTTTGATACATATACCCAATATATGATGTATATATGTACCCAAAACATATACATATAAATTCATTTCTTACAGGTTCAAAATTGGATAGCTTAGTTTAAGACTATATCATCAAGTAAAGTGAATTCCAATATTTACCCATCAAATTTACCTTGATTTTTTCAAAGATTCAATTCCAGGCATTTAGCACCTGCTAATTAGGAGAGACACTACTGCTAAGTTCTTCTGAATAAAATATTGGAGGGCTTCCAAGACCAGTACATCATCAGGAAAAGTAGCTAGACTCATTATCCAGGAATCTGTGATTGCACTGCTAAATGAATCATTATTTTGACTAGTTCTCACTGCATCATGCTTCTTCCTTGGCAGGCTGCCAGCAGGCAGATTTTTTTTAGACAGTTCCCAGTGAGATGTCATTGAAGCCTACAGATCATTTACCCTACACATTGTATGCAAGAATAAAATGAACAATCCTGATATGCATTAAAACTGATACCATGAACTACATATGAAAATTCCTAATTTACAAATATTTAACCATAACCTAAATAGCTGTGTATTTACTATTACCACTGAAGTGTCACTAAGTCTAAAATTTACAACCTATCGTAATTGGATAGAGTTGAATTTCATACACTCAACACATAATAGGAGCTAATAACGACTCTAAGCTAAAAATGTGACTTCAATTAATTTGCACTGCATTCCCAGGAATACAATTAAATTTTCACTTTAATGTTAAGAAAACTAAAGCATTGATGCTGGAGATACAGGTAGACAAAACCTAAACTCAGATGTATGAGGACAAAGAAAAAATTAATTGTAGTTAAATTGAATGAAATGTTTATCATTGGAGTGTTGAAGGGAATGGTTATCAAGGGGAACTGGACAACTTTAGGGTATTGAGAAGAATTTTAAAAGATAAAGAATTTTATTGTAAGCATTAAATCATAAATAGAGGTCACCAGCTAGAAGTGGGTTATGGGGTTGAGTAGAAGGAGGAGGATGAAAGTTTTCAGCATGTGCCACACACTAGATGTGGAAAAGCATACGTAAATTAAAGAAGTTCAGTGTGTTTGAAAATGAGGCTGATCGTTTGAAGGAAACAGAATCTAGAGAGAAGGACACTTCCAGATTGTGAAGGTAATTGCAAACTGTGATAAGAAGTTTAGATATTATGCTACAGGGTAATTTCTAGGCTTTAGAGCTTGTTAGTCACCAGACTGGTAATCTCAGTTTCACATTTTAGAAGGTCACAGTGCCTCCAACATGGGAAAGGATTCAAAGGTGAACAGCTTTGAATTCAAGGAAACCTGATAGAAGAGCACCGCCATATTTTAATTTAATTAACTTTCATCATTTTGCCTGAGCTGGAAGTTAAGTAAGGGTAAACAATAAAGGTGGGGAAAACAGCTATAGGAATCATACTCAAGGACATTTGTTTTCAAACTTTAGCATGTGTCGGAATCACACAGATTGCTGGGCCCAACCCCTGGGTTTCTAATTCAGAAGGTCTGGGCTTGGGCCAAACAATTTACATTTTTAACCAGTTCCCAGAGGATGCTTGTAGTTGAGGACTAACCTTTGAGAACCACAGGGTCGAAGGGAAGGAAACTTAGTGCAGGGGTGGTTCAGTGGTAGAATGCTCACCTTTCATGCAGGAGACCCGAGTTCAACCATGCACCTCCGCCCCCAAAAAAGGAAGGAAACTGGGAAGGGAGCCAAAGAAGCAAATGCTGTGCAGTCACACCCCCTTCCATGCGTGAGAGCAGGAAAGGAGTTCTCCAAGCACTGACTTCATTCTACTTCTATTAGGACTCGGGATTCTACCTTCCCAGAGATCACAGTTTTTCATAAGCTCCATGTATGGAGTAATATCACAGTTTCAAATGATTTAGCCAAGGAAAAACTGTGGGAAGAAATCAGAGTCCACCTTAAAGTCCCTTTTGGTTATGGACCTCAGAAATACAGAATTGGATTAATCATTATCCTAGTTTCATGACACAAGCCTTGATCAAAGTATAGTCCACTTTTACTTAAGCTAATCACCTTAAATAATAAAATAAGAATCCATGAGCTCATCACCCCAAACAAAAGCTAGGATATAAACAGAAACTTACATCTAAGCATATGTTAACCCCATCCCATGCCACCAACCTGAGCAAACCATCACCTTTAATTCCATAGCCCTTTTCGTATAACTTTAATAAAATAATATATGTGTGTGTGTATTTATGAGAATTGTATTTTTAAATTTTGTTTTTTTAGTTTTATATAGCTATATTATGCTGTATATTTTATATTTGGAGATATACTTTTGCACTTATAATCATATTGGTGATATTCATCTATAACTTCATGTGTCACTGCAGATCAGCTGCTGTGGCTACTGCACAATATTTCATTACATTGAATATACTACAGTTTTATCATTTGTTTTTCTTCCTATGAAAAGTGTTGCTGTGACCAATCTTGCACCTGTCTGTTTATGTTTATATACAAATTTATTTTGGACACTTACCTGGGAGTAATTGTTGGTACATTGTATGTATGAATGTTCAAATTCAGTAAATAAGGCCAAAACTTGTTTTCCAAAATAATGGTAACAACTCCATCGGCAATTAAAGATGTTGAGGATTCATGTGCTCTTTCACTCTTACTATGGGAAATTTAGTCTTTTCTAATTTTGGCTTCAAATCATCAAAAAATGGTATTTCATGGTGATTTTTATTTGGCTTTTTCTTTCTGAAAAAACTAACGATTTTGAACATTTATTTGCATGTTTGTTAGCCATATGTCTTTCCTCTTCTGATGCGGTTTGTCCTTTTTCCCCTCAACTTTTTGTTTATTGGGCTCTTTGTGCTTTCCTTGTTGATATGTAGAAGTTCTTAAGATATTCTTAACTCTGATTATTTTTCAGTTTTATATATTAATATTATCCCTCAGTTTGTGGTTTGTCTTTTTATTTGTTTTAAAATATCTTGATAACTAAAATTATTAGTTTAAATTCAAGTACAGCTACTTTTATAATTATCATTTATTGAATCTTATTTAATAAATCCTTCCTCAATTCAAAATATAAAATACATTGACTTGTATTTTCTATCACATTTTAGAAGCTGGTTTTTGAGATTTCAATAATTGAACAATCTCTTGCTGATTATTGGATTTACTGTGAGGTTGGGATCAAATCTAATATTTCCTATGGGGATAACTTTTTTTACAGCTTCGATTTATTGAATGGTCTCTTTTTTTCTTTCCCCACAGATCTGAGGTGGCAAAGTTGCAAATCAGCATGTATCACATTCTGGGCTCTCTATTCCCCATTGTTATATATGTATCACTTAATTCCAGTATTATCCTCTCTTAATTATTATAGCTTTATAATAAGCCCTGATGCCTGCAAGAGCATACCATCCCCTCCCTGTTTTTATTATTCTTCAAACATCCTGGTTATTTGTAGACATTTTCTTATAATTATTAGAATCTTCTTATCAAGTCACATAAAAAAATCTACTGGGGTTTTGATTGGAATTCCATTGAATCTATAGATCATTTGAAGAGATATCTTATCTTAGACATGTATCCAATTATTTTAAAATCATGATTAATTTTTCCAATTATAAGGATATTATTTAATGTATCATAATAAATTTATATAATTTCTCTGCAGAAATCATTAATTTGCTGTGTTTTATTTATACATATAAGCTTCATACAAAAGATTGGGGAGAATGTCTTTAATTAAAGTTTCCCTATTTGCTATTGGTGTCCAATATTACAACTCACTATAATACATTAATTTTTTTAGTATATTAATTTTATATCCAGTAAACACCCATTTATTTTTTAAAAAAATTGTTTGTAGAGTATTTTAAATTTTCTTGTAAGTGTTCAAATCATCGAAAATGCAACAAAAAAGGAAATTTTATTCCTTCCTTTCCAATGTTTATGCTTCTAAATTTTTTTTTCTGGTCATATACTACTGAGTAGATACTGTAATATTAAATGAAATTGGTGTAGTTGGCATATTTTTTGTCTTATTCTTAATTTTAAAGGGAATGTTTATAAAGTTTCCACATTTATGGTAAATTTAGTTCAGGTTCTGTTTATTTCCTTCATTTCAGGGGTTTGTTTATCAGGTTAAAAACTTTTCTGTCTATTCTTAACTTACTGACAGTTTTTTTTCCCTTTTTTTCTGAAATGATTCAGTAGTAAGATTTATGAAAACCTGTGAGATAGTCATATAGTGTTTCCACTTTAATTTCTTAGAGTGGTAAATTATATCTATAGATTTTTTCTAACCAAGCTAAGTAGCTTAGAAAAATCGAAATTGATTGTGGTATACTATCATTTATATATTATTGTATTTAATTTGTAAATGTTTTGTTTAGAATTTTTACATCTGCATATTAATTAGTGAAATAAAAGTGTAATTTTTCTTTCCTGTATTTATCTTTTTCTAACTGCATATCAGATTTATGCTAGCTTTGTAGGATGAATTATCTGTTAGAATATAAAACTGAGACCATTTTTAAAGACTGTTTCATTTTTAATAGAAACAATGATAAAATTGGTTTTTGTTAGTAAATTAGTTTTTACAATGTATGGTGCTCTGTGAAATTATCTGTTTCACCAAACTTTTCAAAATTGGTGAGAGTATTTGGTGGTATTCTCTTAGTACTTACAATCTTGGATTTTCCAACAATTGAAAAACATTGCTATTTGATTCACTTTTCCTTTTTAATCAATATTTCCAAAGATCTGTCCAAATTGTTAGAGCTTTCAAAGAACTAATTTTTTATTCTTGTTCTCTTTTCTAGTGAATTATTATTTCACATTTCTGATCTTATCTTTTTTGTTCTAATATCCTTGAAGTCTTCTTAAGTATATTTCTCTAATTTCATAAGGTTGACATTTATCTCACTACCATTGCAGCCTCTGTTTTTGCTTTTTTTTTTAATAGAAATACTCAAGGAGGATTTTTTTTGGCATCTGTGCTGATTTGAAAGCATTTATGTGCCCTAGAAAAACCATGTTTTAATTCTAATCCCATTTTGTAAAGGCAGCCATTTCTTCTAATCCCCATTAATACTGCATGTTTGAAACTTTAATTATATCATCTCCCAGGATATATGACTCACTCAAAAGTGGTTGTTAAACTAGATTAGGTAGAGACGTGTGTCCCCCCATTTCAGGTGGATCTTGTTAGTTTACTGGTGTCCTATAAAAGAAGAAACATTTTGGAGATTCTGAGAGAGCAGAACACCACAGAACCACAAAGCAGAGAGTCCACCAGCCAGGGGCTTTTGGAGATGAAGTAGCTGGAGAGCAAGCTAGCAGATGATACTGTGTTCGCCATATGCCTTTCCAGATGATAGAGAAACCCTGACCATGTTCACCATGTGCCTTTCCACTTGAGAAAGAAACCCTGAAATTCATTGGCCTTCTTGAATCAAGGTATCTTAAAAAGAATTGTCTATATAATGTGTCAGTCATTTGTTAAATTCTAATTTCTCAATTATATGCCCTCTCTCTCATTTGATCTTTCTCTCAATCTTTAAAGATACCCGGGCAATGACCATTTTAACTTCTTTGTGCTAGAAAAGGGTGTTGACCTTACGTGGTAGAGGAATGAAACTAATTGACATTCTTGGAGGGACTGGTAACTCTGAGTTTCAGGGATTATCTGGAATAGGATCAATCTGGAAGCCTTAAGTTTCTGAAAAATAATAAGCTTACAAAGAAGCTTTTATAGAGACTTAGATAGAAACCAGGGAACTCCCTAGGTTTTCAAGACTATTGTAGTTTGGGGCTTGGTATACTGTGGTAGTTTGCAACATCTGCTGAGACTTGCATCAGAGGAATCTCCAGAATAACCTCTCGGCTCTATTTTAAATCTGTTAGCCACTAAAACTTTACTTTGCTCTATTTACCTTCCCCTTTTTGGTCAAGAAGCCATTCTGAATGCCAGGGCAAGTCTTATCCCTGGGGGTCATGTCCCATGTTTCCAGGGAGACTTACACCCCTGGGAGTCCTGTCTCACTTAGGGGGAAGGTAGTAAGTTTATTTGTAGAGTTGGCTTCAAGAGAGGGGCCACATCTGAGCAACAAAGGAGGATCTCTTTAATTTATAGATTCAACACATTACCAATTAAAATTCAAACTTACTTTGCAGAAAGAGAAAAACCAATAATCAATTTTTTTGGAAGGGCTGGGTGTCTCCACTAGCTAACATATATCTTGAGACTGAAAAAGGAAGTTGGAGTCTATCTCTACCTGACTCTAAAGCAGATTACAAAGCTACAATCCTCAAAACAGCATGGTACCAACTTGCTCTTAACTAGGATTTTCACATGTATCTTTCTGTCCTTTTAGTTTCAGTACATACAAATTCTTATGTATTCAATTCACCTAAGTAAAGAGCATATGTCCTAATTTCATTTTAAGTCCTAAAAATGTTATAGTTTTTAATGGTAGTTTGAAATTGATCCCACTTACATTGATCATACTTGTTCATATAGCAGGCAGTACCTACCATCTTAATTTATTGTTTAGTTTACTCCACTTTTTCTGTTTCTTTTATTTTGATTCCGTTACTATGTGTGTGTGTGTGTCTGTCTGTGTTCTAATCACCTCCTATTCAAGCCATTGATGAAGGAGGGATCCCTCACCCTAAATAGCATGAGATGTCTGAATTCCTGACACTCTCTGCACAGATGAGATTGACAGCACTTTATCAGTCACAGCCTAGAGCTGGAGAACACTATATACCATGCGGCCACCCAGGGGATGCGCTTGGGAGCAGCATGGGCTACAGGAGGCAAGCTTTATAGTGACCGGAGGGTGGGGTGACCTTTGGTTCCCTCAGGAGGATGTGATTGGTTTGTTTAAATAATTGTGGGCTGTCAGGGAGCCAAAGCCCATTTGGTTGAGGACTGCAGCTATTCCAGCTGAGGTGGGGAACTAGCTGGCTGGGGTTCCTTTCCTGCTGGGTGGCAGGCATATCCAGAGAGAGCAGGGAGACTCACAACTAGGCCTTTGGGGCCTTGTGAGGGTCAAAGATGTAAGACTGCACTTTAACATTGCATCTTAAGGGTATATGTGTGTGTGTGTATAATATGTATACTCACATATAATACATATATATAGAAATGCAGAGAAGATTAGCCAAACCATAAATAAACAAAAAATTACAACTCAGTTAATTAGAAAAGTGAATATATTACTGTATAACCAGGTCAAAAAGCAAACATTATCAGAACACCAAATGTCCTTTTAGGCCCTTGCAATTATTAATCCCTCTCTCTTGCCCAAAGCTGACCCCTATTTATAAATCCCAAATTATCAATTACTTTTGTAGTTTTTGAACCTAATATAATTGGGATCATTCAGTAGGATGTTATTTTTTCTGTAATATTTAATTAAAGACAATATTTGTGAAATTGATCCATGTTGTCACCTGCAGCTGTACTTCTTCATTTTCTTTGCTATAGCATGTGAATGTGATTTTATGAATATACCTTAAGCGTAGTTATTTATTCTATTGATTATGAACAATTGGGCTGTTTCTAGTTTGGGACTCATAAATAATGCTACTATAATCATTTAAGTTGGATGTCCAGTTACTTCATATCCTCAACATCACTTTGAATTGTCAATCTTGAATTAACCCATTGTGCCTGTTGGCCTGATAATTCATTTTTGGTTAACTCCACAATCCCCTGATGACTTGTAAGGTGGGCTATATTTTCATGTTTCATAACCTCTTGGTCATATTCTTTTGATAAATACTTGATCAAATATCTTGCTCATGTTGGATTGCTTTTTGATTAACTTATTTATATACACATATAAATTATGGATACCTATTTTATGAATATTTTTTGTCTTCTAAGTCCTTATTGTAAAAATAACCTAATTTATTCTTCCATTTTTAAATGATTAGTATTTATTGCTTGCTTTAAGAAAGTTTTGACTATCCCAAGTCATGAAGACATTTATTTCTGGTAAGTTCTATTAAGAAAAATAGGTTTTCAGGTAGGGTATGAGGCGGATTACAATTCATTTTCTCCCATATGTATATGCTTACTACCATTTCATTTTTTAATTAAAAAGGACTTCATAGCCCCACTTCTCTAATTTATATTTTTCCCTTCATTTTATTCCTTCGTTTTATTTCTTGCACCAATATCACGCTATTTTCATTACTGTAACTTCACTATAAGTTCTGATATCAGGTAAAATAAGGTAGTTATACTGAAATAATAAATAAAGAATGATTAAATAATAAATCTTAACTTTTTGCTCTGTTTCCCCCACATTTTACCTTTAATCCTTTTTAAAACTTATAATGTTGAGTAATAAAAATACTTTCTAATAATATCCATCCACATATCTTGACCCTCAACTGTCCCCCAAACTTTTGTGTTGATATTATAAACATTTATTTCTTGGTTATTATATGTATCAGTCAGGGTTCTCCAGAGAAACAGAAGTGATTTTATTATAAGAAACTAGCTCACATGATGATGGGAGATGGCAAACCCGAATTCATAGAGCAGGCTGGAGGCTGGAAGTTCCAGTGAGAGGTGATGAATTTTTGAGTATGAATTCCTGAGGTCAGAAACTAAGTAAGACATGGAGGACATCATCTTGAGGCAGAATTCTTTCTCATCCTGAAACTTCCGATTCTTGTAAGATCTCCAAGTGATTGGACTAGGTTTACCCAAACTATGAGGGTAGCATGCTTTACTTGAGCCAACTGATTATAGATGGTAATTCCATTGACAAAATACCTCTGCGGTAACAACTAGGTCAGTATTTGACCAAACAACTGCACAGCATAAACTAGCCAAGCTGACATATAAAATTAACCATCACACTATTTATATATTTTCCTTTTTCTTTGATCTTAATTTTTAAAGGCAAAAGCACACACCTACTGAGTGGTGATGAATTATTTCAATAAATGATGAATTATTGAAAATAACTTGCAGCAGCTCCTGAATTTGAAACTTTTATTTGTGTGCTTCATCTAAAATGCTTTTCAATTTTGGTCATTGCATGGCAATATTGCTGATATATGTTTATTTAAAAAAAGATTTTTTATTACAGTGTGGATGGATATGAATTAGATTCTGTTTTCCTTCTCTCTTTTGAAAATATTAATATGCACTTACATCTAATGCTGATATTAAAATTGAATTTATACATACATACATACATACATATATATATATATATATGTTTTTTTTTTTGGCATGGGCTGGCACCGGGAAATATACATAATTTTTATTTTCTTTATTTATCCTTTATATAGTATGTTACTGCATGGTGCATGATGGGAACACAGGCTCCAGCAAAACAGAGATTCTCAATAAATGGCTGCTTTGTTACTTAAACAGCACAAAGAGACCAAAAGAGCAGGAGAAGAGGTCCCTTCATGGCCAGTCCCCTGGGGGAGCCTACTGCTTGGGTCAGTGTTGACGAATGTGATCTCCACACTACTAGCTTCCCGTCAGAGAAGAGGGACTCAACAGGACGCCTGTGCTACCCAGGGATGGATATTTAAACCATCCAGGGGTAGGGGCTCCAGCCACTGAGCCAAAAGCATACATCAACAGCCTTAGTACAGAAGTGTGCCTTGATAAGCAACTGGGCTGCAAGATCTGGTTTTAAGTTCAAGGTAAGGTCTGACATCCCGTTAGATCAAACATCTCCCCTAGGCTGTGGAAGGAAACGTATGGAAACATTTGCACACAATCAAGCAAGAAAGGAAAAGGAGGGAGATAGGTTAAGGCTGGGTGGGTGGGCGACTTCCCCAGCTCCATTTTCATAGAGCCAAAGGAAGGGAAAGTTTAAATCAGTAAGTGGGCAATAACATCAAATAGTTCTGAGAGAGCCAACAAAAAAAGCTACTAAATTTTCTATTAGATTTAACTCCATGGGTGTAATTGTTACCTTTATAGAGAAATAGTAGAAATAGAAGAACTTTTATTTCTAAAAGATAGAGAAGAGATAGACTGTCAGCTAGCATGATACCCTTCTTTAAATTTTTCTTACTTTTTTTCTCACCTCTCCCTCAAAACTGCTCTCATTCCTTTTCTCTGAAATTATCTCAACTAGCAACGAAGAATATGAAATTTAAATTAGAATCATAGCCTACAAATATCTCAGCCACTAATCTATTACTACTTCCTTAACTCAAATAAAATGCAAATGTGACCATAAGACATAAATAGAGTTGCAAAAGTAGGGAATATTTTCTACAAAAAGAATGGCAGACCAATTTGAGAAATGATTTTATCAGGGTAAGCCTTTTGCCTCTTATAAAGTCATGTAATGAATGTATGAGAATTGTTCCCTGATTCATTCAATTAAAAGTGGAACAGTCTCCCTTCATTTTTTCCACATACATGTGACAACATGTATGAGGTTTGACTGAAATAATCCCCCTTCATTTTTGTTTTGTTTTGTTTTGCATGGGCAGGCCCCAGGAAAAGAATCCCTTCATTTATAATACATACTGGATTAGAAAAAAATAGTTTATCTCCTAGACACTCAGGTATGTTTATTCTCATCTGTTTCTTCTCTGTTCCTGAGTTGGAAAGTCAAGGAAGAAAACCTCTAGCACATATTATAATTAAAATATCATAGGACACAGATTCTAACAGACTAGAGTTTGAATAACAGACTTAGTGTGGCCATATGATCTGGTGCTGAGTGATCTTAGGCAAGCTAGTTTGTTTTTTCAACTTTAGATTTCTCTCTTACAAATGGAAATGATAATCCCTCCATCATAGGATTATATGAAAAGGCCTAAATTAAGTGGCTCTTACACATATAGTGCTTTGCATGGGACACAAGAAAATTATATACTAACAAGAGCATGCTTAATATGTATTGCATTTGTTTGGGAGGGAAGAAATTTGAGCAGGGAGAAACAGTGCCACTCAAAAGAAGTAAAAAGCAGAAAATGAATGGCTCCAGTCTTGATGCAGGTTAACCCAGGAGAGTTAGGCGTGAAATTGAGCTTGCTTAACCTCCTAAAAATTAACTTTCAGTAAAAATAATAACATTAACAGTACAAATTTTAAAAATCAAACGTATCTAAGTTAGAATAATCTGTTACAATATTGTTTTCATTAGAAAATTTTCTCAAATATATTAAATTACTTTAAAATTATTTTTAGAATAAAATTAAATAAATCAACATTCAATACATACAGCACTATTCTATACTTGGTGTGAAGGGGGAGAGCTAATTAAATAGCATATATAGAGTTCTTACTACACGTTATAAAATTATACTAAACATTTCCCTACACATTGGAAGAACTTTTTGCACTGGGCATTGTCAGACACTAAGAATAAATAAACTTGTTCGCTATCAATAAAGAGCCATTGAGCATCAACATCACTGTAGAATGATTATCACAAGAAGAACTCTTGGATATTTGAATATTATTTTGACCTTGAAGACCAATTGTACCACAATTGATACATCTAATGAAAATTTAGCAATGCCCAAGAAGACTGATTGCTACCCTTTGAACCTCACATGAAAATAGTATTATATATGTAAATTAATAAGTACCATAAAAACAAATGTAAAATATCTATTAACTGTTTGTATTATCTAATGAAGACTATAATTACTACCTACAAGTAATTTAATTGCTGGTCAGAACAAAAGTTAATAAGGAAAATCACATAATCAATAGCTCTTATACATATCATCCATGATACCTGTCATACAATAAAACTTACTGTACATATATAGATGCAGTAAATATGAAGCAAAATAAAGAAAACCAATAACCAAGATAGACTCGAAGATGATCAAGATGTTGAAATTAGCAAAGATTCAGAAGTGACTGCTTTGAATATGTTCAAAGGAAAAGAGCATAATAAGTGAACAGATGAGAAATCTCAGCAGACAAATGGAAACAATGAAAGAGACAAAAGGAAAATTGTGCAACTGAAAAGTACGAAAACTTAAATGATAAATTCACATTCTGGAATTAACAGATTATAGATGTCAGGTAAAAAGGTTGGTAAATTTCAAGATACATCAATATAAATTATTTAATCTGAAGTACAGAAAAAATAATATCAAAACAAATTAACAGAAGCTCAGTGACCTTTAAGACAACATCAGGCAGTCTAATGTAGATGGAATTTGAATGTTAAAAGGAAAATAAAGTGGTAAAAGGAGATTGGAAAATAGATGACCAAATTTCTCAAATTTAATGAAAAACATTAATGTACTGATTCCAGAATTTTAGTGAACTACAAACAAAATGCAAAGAAAACCACACTTAATTTTTACTGAAATTGACAAAAGATAAAGTAAATAAAAAATGAAAAAAACATAAAAAAATAAGAGTTATAAAAAGGAAACAAAAGTAGGAATTATGGTTAACTTTTTATCAGAAATTATTAAAACTAGCTGAAAATAAAAAGGGTGGAAAATGTTAAATATATATGGAAATGTAGGTCCCATGAAAATATACTTCACAGATAAAGACATTTTCATATGAAAGCAGAAATAATCCTCTGCCACCACATATGCGCAGGAAGAAATGCTAAAGTAAATGCTTCCTGCTGAAAGGAAATGATACCACATGGAAACTCAGAACTATAGGAAATAATTAAAAGCACTGTAAATAATAAATAAGTAAATAAATATAAAGGAATATCTAACCATCTCCCTCTCAATTTTTTAAGGACAGTTGACTTCATACAGCAAAAGTAACATTTTATTATGGATTTAATAATTTAGGTTTTAGTAAAACATATTACAGCAATAGTTCAAGTGATGGAAAGCAGTAAGATTCTTAAATTTTGTGTGAAGTACAATATAAATTGTAACTATTGATAAATTAAGAATGATTGCTATGCTTCCTAAAACAAACACCAAAAACTAAAAAGAGCTATAGCTAAGAATATATTCATACTAAAACAAAATATTTATGAATTATATAAAAATTGACAAAAGTGCAATTTCACTTTAGGTGGTGCCAGATGACAGAAACCAGTGACTTGTAAAAAATGCAACTTATGCACTACAGGATTTGCCTAGTGTTTTCATAGTTTCAGAGAAATCATGTAAAACCTAATAATATTTTTTTGTTACAGAAGTTGTGGGATTACACAAAACTCATGCATAAAATGTCAGAGTTCCCATATACTATCCTATTATTGACAATTTGCATTAGTGTGACAATTTGCTACAATTAATGAAAGAAATTTTTATAACCGTAGGACTATAACTATAGTCCTTAGTTTACTTTAGGATTCACTATTTGTGTTCTATAGTCCGGTGGATTTTTGTAAAAATTTTATTCTTGTAACATACAGACAACCTAAAATTTCCCCTTTTAACTGCACACAGATATATAGTGTGTGTTTCTAATTTTGGTTGCAATGTTGTGCTACAATCACCACCATCCAATACAAAAACTGTCCATTTCCTTATTGATATTCTGTCTACATATTCTAGCTATTATTGAAAATGGTGTAATAAATTATCATACTATTAATGCAGAACCATTTATTTCTCCCTTTAAACCTATCAGTATTTGCTTCATATACTTTGGGGTGACATATATTAGATGTGTTCATATATTTATAAGCATCATCTTTTTATTAAATTGACCTCTGTAACAGTATGTAAATACCTTTATCCTTCATTATAGTTTTTTTACTCAAAGTCTGTTTTATCTGATATTAGTATAGCTATGCCAGCTCTCTTTTTGTAACTACTTATGTGGATATCATTTCCATCCTTTTGCTCCCAACTTATTATGTATTTGAATTTAACACGAGTCTCCTGTAAATGGCATATTGTTGGCTCCTGCTTTGTTATCCTTTCTGCCTTTGACCAGAGGACACAATCCATTTATATTTAAAGTAACTGCTGATAGTGCAAGACCTTCTTCTGCCTTTTTTCTGATTTGTATTTGTAAGTCTTGTATCTTTTTTGACTCACAATTCTGTTAATGCCTACTTCCATATTTATTTGATTTCTATTGTGCCATATTGAACCCCTTCTCACTTCTTTCTGGATAAATTTTTCATATATTATATTTGTAGTTACCATTGGTTAAAATTTATCCCTCTAAGTATATAACAATCATTTGGATTTGATATCAGATTAATTTTAATAGCATATACACTGTTCCTATACCCTTCTTTCCCTGTACTTTTCTGTACTTGTTACAAATTATCTTTTTGTATATTATATATTCAGAAACACAGGTTTATCATATTTTAATTCATTTGTATTTTAGCAATTGTAAGAAGTCATAAGTGGAGTTATATACCAAAAAATGCAATATGATACTTGCATTTATAATTACCCTTATGACTACCATACCAGAGGTCTTTATTTCTTTATATCTCTTTGAGGCACTGTCTAGTGTCCATTCCTTTCAGTCTAAAGGATTTACTTTTTTCTTGCTTGTCAGCAGGTCTAGTGGTAATGAACTCTGTCAGCTTTCATTTTTCTGGGAATGCTAATCTATCCATCATTTATAAAAGAAAGTCTCACCAGATACAAAAGTCTTATTTGGCAATTGCTTTCTCTCAGCCCTTTATGTATTCATTCCACTGCCTCCATGGTTTCTGATGAGAAATCAACACTTAACCTAATTGGGATTCCCTTGTTTATAACATATTGCTTTTCTCTTGTAACTTAAGTAATTTCTCCTTGTCCTTTGCATTTGGCAAATTCACTACTTTGAGTCTCGGTGTGATAGTTTGGATATTATATACCCCAGAAGAGCCATGTTCTTTTTTCTAATCCAATCTTGTGAGGGTAGACCTATTGCATAGGGTGAAATCTTTGATTAGGTTGTTTACATGGAGATGTGACACACCCAATCATGGATATGGCCTTTTGGTTAGATTACTTCCATGGAGATGTGATGTGCCCAATTGTGAGTGTGACCTTTTGATTAGATGGAGATATGACTCCACTCATTCAAGATGGGTCCTGATTAATTTACTAGAGTCCATTAAAAGGGGAAACATTTTGGAGAAAGCTCAAAACCTACATAAACGTAGACATTTGGAGTTAGGTGGAATACTGACAGAGATGCTTGGATAGTCAATATGAAGAAAGCATAGATGCAGACATTTGGATGCAGAAGCCCCAGGAGATACCAGGAGCTGAAAGCTGACTGAAACCAGAATGACATCATCATGTGCTTTTTCCTGAGATGCTACGCAAGCCAGAAGTTGGAGAGGGCCAAGTGATGCAAAGAGAAGAAGTCCAAAGTTGCCCCAGAGAAGCTAAGCGGGGGCCTGCAGACATTTAGAGAGGAAACCACTGGAATCAGAAGCTAAAAGCAATGGAACCTGGAAAAAGGATCAGCAGATGACAGCCACATGCCTTCCCATGTGATAGACATTGGCCTTTCTTTGGCGTGAAGGTATCTTTCTCTAGATGCCTTTATTTGGACATTTTTATGACCTTAAGACTATAAACTTGTAACTTAATAAATCCCCTTTATAAGAGCCAGTCCATTTCTGGTACATTGCATTCTGGCAGCATTAGCAAAGTAAAATTTTGGACATATTTCTCTTCGAGTTTATCCTGGTTGGTGTTCTTTGGACTTCTTATATGTCCATTTTCACATCCATTACTAAGTTTAATAAGTTTTCTGTCAGTATTTCTTTGCATATTCCTTCTGTCCCTTTCTCTCTTCTTCTGGGAGTCTCATAATGAATATACTGCTATACCTAATGGTGTTTCCACTGGTCTTTTGGGCTCAATTCACTCTTTATTATTATTTTTTTCTTTCTGCTCCTCATTTGACTTATTTAAATTTTTTCTTCAAGATTACAAATTCTTTCTTCTGCTGTAGAAACCTTCCCAGATTTTTTATTTCACTTGTTGTGGTATTCCACTCCAGTAGTTCTATTTGGTGTCTTCTTTAAAGTTCTCTTTATTGATATTCTTATATTATTTTGTTTTTTTCCTAATAACCTTTAGTTCTTCCTTTATATTTTGCTTAATCACCTTGAGCAAAACTGAAAGTCATTTTTTAAGTCTTTGTCTGGTAAGTCCACAATTTGCTCTTCTTAATTGATGTCTTCTGGATTTTTGTTCTTTTCTGTTGGATGGGCCATCATTTCCTGTTTCTTTGTTTTGTGATATTTTGTAGCATACTGTACATTTTAATATATTAAAAAGCCATCTCTGAATTTAGTCCCTCAACTGTTGTTTCTTGAGTTTTGTTTCCAGTTGGTGATATGACAGAGATTTTCTTAAGTACCAGGAGCAAAGAAAATCAAACACACCAATGCAAGAAAATTTCCTTTCATGCTATTCAAATTGGCTTTTCTTTAGCTTAGGCTTTCCTTCAGATTTCAGCCCTGCTATCAAGAATACCAGCTCAAGGTATATGTAAAGTGCAGGATCCTCCTTGTTTTTTTCAGCATGTGTCTTGTCCTGGACTTATGCTTGCTAGTAGACTTAGGAGTTCCCTGTTTACAGGGAATTTGAATGTTCCCTCTATGCCTTAGGGAATAAACCTTGTCCCATTCCCAAATATTCCATAAAGAAGATAAGCCTGTGTCTCAGGTGTGCCCAACTCAATTGTGTCTTGCACTACTTTTGCATTCCCAGCTGCTTTTGCATGAAGGGCAAATTCTGGGGAAGGGTGTGAGCCAAAAAGGAGTTTCCCATATTGGTCTTTCCCAGCCACAAGGAAGCCATGGACCCACAAATGGAGTGCTTGCTAGAAACACACTGCCCTCAGGAGGGTGTGAGGTAGGGGCTAGCAAGATTACCAGGAGCTTCTCCTATGACTCTGGAACTGTGTTTTCTTGCTTCCGCACTTTCCCAGTGTGCTGGTTTGAAAGGATGTATGTCCCCTAGAAAAGCCATGTTTTAATCCTAATCCCATCTTGTAAAGACAGCCATTTCTTCTAATCCCTATCCAGTATTGTATGTTTGAAACTGTAATTAGATCATCTCCCTGGAGATGTGATTTGATCAAGAGTGGTTGTTAAACTGGATTAGGTTGAGGCATGTTTCCACCCATTTGGATGGGTCTTGATTAGTTTATGAAGTCCTATAAAAGAGGAAGCATTTTGGAGAATGAGAGAGATTCGGAGAAAGACAAGAATGCTGCAGTATCACGAAGAAGAGTCCACGAGCCAGTGACCTTTGGAGATGAAGACAGAAAATGCCTCCTCGGGATCTTCATGAAACTGGAAGTCAGGAGAGAAAGCTAACAGCTGACACTGTGTGTGCCATGTGCCTTTCCAGCTGAGAGAGGAGCCCTGCCTGTGTTCTCCATGTGCCTTCTCACTTGAAAAAAATCCTGAAATTCATTGGCTTTCTTGAACCAAAGTATCTTTCCCTGGATATCTTTGATTGGACATTTCTATAGACTTGTTTTAATTGGGACATTTTCTCGGCCTTAGAACTGTAAACTAGTAACTTATTGAGTTCCCCTTCTTAAAAGCCATTCCATTTCTGGTATATTGCATTCTGGCAGCTAGCAAACTAGAACACCCAGTAATTACAGCCTTTAAACTGTTTGCTGGAGCTTTGAGAAAGGGTATTGTCTGTCAAATTCTGCTCTTTTTGTCCAAGGCAGGTTGGCATAAGAGTTTCTCTGGGAGTTGGGTCCTGAACCATTTGAAGTAGCTGATCAAAAACAGTTATCAGCAATTGTTGGGGACTAGACAACAGTAGCTACTGCATGGAGAATGAAATTAACCAATATTTATTGAAATTTATAGCCTCTTCTCCAACTCTCCTCCAGATTCTGCACAGTAAGCTCCAGAGTTTCAAAATAATTGATGCAGACAATTTCTGTCAATTTAATAGTTATTCTGGTTAAGGTACTGATTGACTTATTGTAAGAATAACATTAAAGACTGTGAAACATATGTTAATTTAGTTAGCTAAAGGAAATTATTTACTATCATAAAGTAATGATTTACCTGTTACCTTCCAAGTCCATATAGTAATTAATTAGTTCATTTATCAATGTAATGTTTATTTAACACAAATATATTTGGTCTCTACATAGAGCTTGCTGTTCTAGTGAAATATGATGATACATTAAAATGAAAATGTAACTTGTTTTCTTTCTTAATATTCATCACCTCCTTCTAGCTGTATCAGAAAAAATAATTTCCTTCAGGGAATATCTCTAGTCAACTTTCACTTGATGCAATTTTGGAAGGGCATCAACCGTGCCCACCCCCACCCCAATATCAGATCAAGATGACAGCCAAGCAAGAACTTCTGATATTGCATAACAGTGCAAGTTTGAAGCTTTCAGAGGCCAACATATGTGCTGCTCATGTTGAAATTGGATAGCATAGAGGAAAACACAACAGAGGGATAAGGACATAAAGAACAAATACCAGTGATATTTGAATTCCTGTATTTAACTTTGCTGAAATATCATCTAACACTTTTCAGTTTTATGAAATTGGCATTTTTGATTCATTTAATTGAATTTCCTTTCACTGCAACTACTCATCACTAATACAGAAATATTAGTCAAAATAAATTTCACCAAATTGTATTCATCTATGTCTATTAAATATAATTGAAATGAGAATGATGTCTTTTTATTATATTTTAAATACACTTGTAGGCAAAACTATATTGTCCCAAAAAGATAACTCATGGAATATTTTAAAATCCATACTTTGTAATAGCCATTGTAAAGTAAAAATACTAAATAAGGGGAAAGATTGAATGATCATTATAAGATTTACCCTGAAAATAAAATTGATTTTAACATGTGCACTTTTGAGAAAACCATTATAACCATTATAATCTCTTTTAAAAATAATCACATCAAGACAATTTGCTCTTTCTTCTATTTTCCAATAAATTTACAGAAATCAACAAAACAACAGTTAACTGTATTATATTTCTAAGAAGTTAAAGGTAAATGAAAATTCTAAATAATGCTTTTTAATCTGTGATTTTATACTGTTTGATTTACATTTTCCCTAGTACGATTTTTTTGCATTACACAAATATAAAAGTATTCTTTTAAATTTTTGTATGTACTATAGTGGTTTGGCGCTATGTACCTCAGAAAACATGTTCTTAAAATGATCCATTCCTATGAGCGTGGGCCCTTATAATAGGACCTTTTGTTGAGGTTACTTCAATTCAAATGTGGCTCGGCTGAATCAGGATAAGTCTCAATCCTTTTATTGAAGGCCATATAAGGAAGGCCACAGGAGAGGAGAGCACTGAGGCAGCAGCTAAAGGCTGGAAGTCAGCAGAACCAAGAACCCAGGAGAGGCTACCGTCTGCATTCCCATGTGATAGAAAAGATAAGGAGCAAGGATAACTAGCAGCCAGACCCAGAATGCCATAGTCCTCTGAGAGAAAACATGATCTTGATGACATTTTTTTTTAATCTTGATAACATTTTGATCTTGGTCTTCTCCTAGTCTTAAAACTGTTAGTCAATCAATTCCTATCATTTAAGCTAATCCATTGAATAGTATTAACTTTAGCATCCAGAAAACTAAAACACATAACAAAGAAAAATGTAACATTCTCTTTGAAATTAATTCACCTGATTATTCTTATCAGGTATTTACTGTACTATATACAAACTGATGTTCTTAGCAGGGAAAAAGGTTAGAAAATTAATAAACAGCATATATATTTATATATATGTATTTGTATAGTAAGAATTTAGTGGAGGGTCCAGTTTATTTCTTGCCTTTAATACAGATAACTTGTCTGAATTTCACAAGCATATTTGAACTTCTTGAGCATAATATTTTATGCTAGGAACTCAGATTCACCAATTTTGACTTGTCATATGTGTTACAGTCTTCTGAAATATCATTTCCCTTTCACTTCCATCTGAATAAATAATTTTTGAGGACATCACCCAAGTGTATACACATGCTTGCATGTGTGCACACATAGAATTAAAAAGAGATGCTTTTGTGGATAAAAATTTTATATCAAGAAAAGAGAAAAACACAAAGATATGATAAGATTATTTAGAAAAATATGACACAAATAAAAATAAGCCAGACAGTGGGGAGTCACATAGGCAATATATATATATACTTTTATAAAGTATATTATCTCTAGACTGTATAAAATAAATATATTTTATACATAAAATCAGCATATCATTGAAAAAAATTTCTAAATTAAGGGAACAAGGCACAATTAGAAATAACTAGTTATCCCGTGGAGATCATAAAGTTTTCCTTTTTTTGGTTTCATAAGTATATGCAGAAAAGAATAACAACATTTCCAAAAATGGAATTGAGAAAAATTTAGGGAACACAAAAATCAAATTTTAGTAGGCATTTTTAATGTTTAAATAAAGACAATTAAGGAAGCTAAACTTAAAATTTTAAGTAAGATGCTTAAGTAAAGCCTATTTTAAAGAGCCACATGCGGCTTATTTCAACATATGCTATACATTCATAGGATGCACAAGTGATTAGATGAATCAATGTTTTAATCAAGAAAAGTCCCCTAGATGTGAATGGAAGAGGGAGTGTCTGGTTCAGGGTAAAAAGCAGAATTAAATTATTTTAAAATAACGGTGGTAATTTTAATCAAGATTTTTGCCTAAATTTGTGAGTAACTGATTACATAATAATCAAAAAGATAATTTTGTTAGATGGTGATGCCCAAATTTTCATGTCTAAAAATAATAACCTGAGTATTCGTTCCATTTAGATCCACATATACTAATGAAAGGGGGGTAGATATTTTCTTTAAAACTAACATATCCATATAATTTAATTATGGAAATGTAGTTACTGTTACATAATTGATCTGAAGGATAGTCAATTTTTAAAAAATTTCTTAATGTTAAACATGCATTATCTCTATATCATTTGATCATTTATTTTAGTTGTGTCTTGGTTTGAGAAAAGTTTCTTTCCCCTCAATAACCAAATATTTGTTGAGAGCAGCGCCATTCTAGGTCTGGATTTTATATTAAATTTATAAGATTTCTTTCCTTATGGAGTCTACATTCTAGTGGAAGAAATCAAATAATAAACAATATGAAATCAAACCACATGGTGTGTCAAACATGAAAAGACTCAGGAGAAAAACAAAAGCAGGAGGAGGATATGGAAAGTCAGTGTGGAAGGGGTACCATGAAATTTAGCAGGAGTGGTCAAGATGTGCATTGGAACCAATGTATACTCATCCAGATCCTGCACTGCTATAGATCCCACCTGACCATGAACTTTGTCCCCTTGTCCTACTTCCTCACTGCAGGGACCACAAAGATGGCTTGCCCAAATCATGCTAGACCTGCAATCAAGAGACTCAACTGATCCCACCGTGATGTCATTTTTTAAACCATTTTTTATTGTGAAATACAACACATATATGAAAAAACAATACATTTTGAAATCATTTTAACAAGTAGTTTTAGAACACATTTCAAAGTATGGTATGAGTTAGAGTTCCACCATTTCAAATGTTTCCTTCCAGCTGCTCTAAGGCATTGGAGACTAAGAAGACACATCAATATGATGACTCAGTCATCATACTCTTTTGTTAAATCCTGTCTTCTCTGTTACAGCTCCTCCTTTGATCCTTTTCCAACTCTTTAGAAATATTTGGGCAATGGCCATTCTAACTTCTCCATGTTGAAAGGGGATGTCTATATTATGGGGTAGTGGGGTGTAATTGGTTGATGTTGTATGAGAGACTGGTAACTCTGGGTTTTAGGGTTTATCTGGCCTAGGAACCATCTGGAAGTTATGGGTTTCTGAGAAATTGACTGAGTGAAACTTTTCTTGTTTTTTAAAATATCATTGGTTGTTCTTATATCTTTCTAGTCATGAGGATAGGACTTGAGCTTGGTTTCCATCTTATTCTCCACAGCCAGCCCCAACAGCCCTAGAAACCTGATGGAGCTGAATTGGCTAATGGAGGTTCTGACTATACCACAGTGACTGCCCACCTGGGCAATACAGTCCAGAAGTGTTGGTGAGCATACCTCCCGTGAGGTAAGCTTTCACGAGTGAGAGATAAGACATTCCAAAGAGACTGTAAAAATTACTTGTCCTTCCTGCCCTCATAATTGGTCCCAAGAAGCAGTGATTCTGTAAGCCACTTCTAGAAATGACTTGAGTGATCCAAGGAACAGCTGTATAGCTTGTGAGGTCATAGTCATCACAATAGGACCATCATATACTATAATTTCTACTTGTTATTGTCTGTCTCACCTCCTTTTTATCTTATACCTCCTCACCTAACATTTGCTTCTAGGAAACTCAAAGCTAATAGTTACCTCCTTGTACATAACAAACTGATCCCAAATTTAAGGGATTAAAATAATAACTATTATTTTCATGAGTATGTGTATTGCCTGGGTAGTTGTGTGATCTGACCAGACATGACTGATCTCAGCCAGGCTTATTTGTATATCTGTGATCATCTGATCAGTAGGTTGAATGCTCCAGGTATAGGAAAACTTCAGCTGGAGTTATTTGGTTCTGATGCACATGGTCGTTCAACTTCCTGGTTATTTTCTTGGTACTGGCAGGCTCCAAAAATGTGAGCATAATTGTGCAAGGCCTAAGCTTGGAAATGGAGCACTTCAGTAGAATTACTTCTGCTGATTTCTACTTTCCAAGGCAAGTCAAAGGCTATCCCAGATTCAAGGGGTAGAAAAATCTAATCTCTATCATTATTGGGACAATTGCAAAGTCATATTGTAAAGAACATTGGTATATGGTGGGAAAGAATTGTGGTCTTTTATGCAATCAACCTATTATATGAGGATAAACAGAAAGCCCCAGGTTTGATTAAAAGTGCAATAAAGTTATGGGAAAGCACATATGCAGATATCTTGGAAAAGATAATTCTAGTTTTCTAGAACATCCAGAGCAAAGACTGAGGCAGTAGCATGCCTCAGTTGTTAAAAGAAAAGCAGGGGGTGCCTGAGCTGCAGAGTGAACAAGGGAGAAGGTCCTAGGATATGTGCCAATGAAGTCATCGGGTTTGGGGAGAATTGGTTAAATAATTTCTAAGTTACCACTAAACACTAACCATACGACAAAAAAATCACTTCTCTCTGGCTTTCACATGGAAATAAATTCCTCATCTTAAAAACGAAAGTGTAATGTAAAGAGTGGATTTTACGGCTATGTTTTAAGTAGTTGAGCCTTTTCTCCCATTAAAACATTTTATGGAATTGCTATATATAAAAAGACAAACTCAGAGCTGCTCTGCTTGAGTCAGAGATCAACACTTCACCCCCTTCCCTTGTGGCAGCCTGGTTGCTCCTTATTGGACATAGTTTTTAATTGCTAAACTACATGATATTTAAAAAACCTGTCTAAATCTATGGCTCTATAAGGTCGTAAAAGTCTCTATAAACTACCTAATTGAGCAACTACTAACCCTTCATTTCCAGACCCTCTTTGAAGGGTCTGCATATCATCAAAAAAAAAAAAAATGAACCTGTTACTACTTATTTTCGTCATAGAAAATTAAAAATTCCTTAGCCATTTATTTAAATTAGGTGAATCAGGCTTATTTTAGGATTTCTCCTATTCACTGTTTGTCAGATTAATTCAAGGTGATGTTTCCTAGAACCATTTTCTGAGCTCCAAAAATATTGCCAGCTTCTGCTCATTAATGATTCCTATAGTGTCCAAAAGTAAGAAAAAAATACACTACTAGTAGAAAAAGTTACTCATTTCTAATATCATCTTGTAGTTTATTACATTTTTGATAATTTTATTATTTGATGTAGATTAAGGTACTACAAGGATTGCTTTTAATTCAGTGACAATATTACACAAATACTGTACTAGTTTCCTAGGGTTTCCTTAGTGAAGTATCACAGACCAAGTGGTTTAAAGGAACAGAAATGCATTTTTCACAGTCTGGAGGCTATGAATCCTCTATCGAGTTGTTACCAGGGCCGTATTCCTTCTGGAGCCACTAGAGGAAGATGCTTCCTTGCCTCTTCCAACTTCTAGTAGCCCTGAGCATTCCTTGGCTTGTGAAAGCATGACTCCAAGCTCTGCCTCCTTCTCATGGTTGTCTTTGCTCTGTGTCTATATCTCTGTTGCCAAATTTACCTTTTCTCTTAAAAACACTAGCCATATTGTATTTAGAGTCCACTCTAGTCCAATATGACTTCATCTTAATCAATTACATCTACAAAGACCCTTTTCCAAATAAGGCAATATTTTGAGGTTTCAGAAAGACATAAATTGGGGGGAGTCACTGTTCAATCAAATACAGTCTTCCATCTGGCCCCCCAAATTCACATCTGTACTGCATGCAAAATACAGTCACCCCATCCCAACATACTCAAATGCCTTAAACCATTCCACCATCAACTCTAAATCCTAAATCTCATGTAAATATAAATTTTAAGAGCCCCAAATCTTGCTTAATGGGAGCAAAGTATATGTCTGAGGTAAGGAAAGTTTAAGGTAATGGATATTGGTGATAGTTGCACAATATTGTGAAAGTAATTAATACAAAGGAAGTGTACTGACAGTTGTTAAAATAGGTTTTTGAATTATATGTATGTTGCTTCAAAAAAAGGTTTTTTAAAAGACCACAAATCTCATCATCCAACCCAACTAAATCAAGTATAGATGAGATTCTGGTTATAGTCCATCCTGGGGCAAAATTTCTCTCCATTCATAGATCTGTGAAACTTAGAAAACATGTTATCTGCTTCCAAAATACAATGGTGGGACAAACATAGACTATTCCATTCCAAAAACGGACAAAGAAAAGAAAAACACTGTTGTAGGTCCCAAGTAAGTCTGAAACATCAGGGGAAATTCCATTAGATTTCAAAGCCCGAGACTAATCTTCCTTGGTTCAATACTCTGTCCTCTGGGACATCCAGGGTGACAGACATACCTTTCTTGCCTCTATTCTCAATTATTCTGCCTTCATTTGTTCTGTCTTTGTGCCAATTTAGGCAGGCAGTGTTCCTTCCAGTAAAATCTCTCAAAAGCCTTGTCAGTCTTCTGTAGATGTCAAGAGGATTCACACCATTAGACAGAAGGATTTGCCACAGATCCTTCCTGGATAACCACATCTCTATTCCTGCCTGAGATGGTATACTAGATATATGCATTTTCTTTTGCAAATAGCTGTTTAGCCATACCATGGCCCTTTTAGCAGAGCATACTATCTAGGCAGGCTGAGAATTTCCCATATCATCAAGGACTTGTTCCTGCATGCTTAACAGTTCTTTACTCAATTTATTGTTTTCTTCTCACATTGCACTATAAGCAGCAAGGAGAAACCAGGTCACACACTACACGCTTTGCTTGGAAATCTCCTAAATATGTAAGTGTATTGCTTCCAAATGCTACTTTCTACACAATAGTAGAATATAATTCAGCCAAGTTCTCTGCTACTTTTTAACAAGGAGCATCTTTCCAATAACGTGTCCAGTAACATGTTCCTCATTTCCATCTGAGACCTCACCAGAAACACCTTTTATGTTCACATTTCTAGCACCTCAAAATCCTTCCAGACTCTACTCACTACCAAAATCTGTTATCAGACAGGGCTTTTCAGAGAAACAGTAAACAGCATCAAAATGTATGTGTATGTGTGTACAAATGTGTGTATATATGGAGTTTTTGCTTGTTTTATATATATATATATAAAAACTCCATATATATATATATATATATGGAGTTTTTTGCTTGTTTTATGTATATATATGGAGTTTTTGCTTGTGTTTTTTTTTTCCAAATTTGTCTCATGTGACTATTGGGGTGAACAAGTCCAAAATCTGGAGAGCAGTCTGCCAGGTTGCAAATTCAGGCAGGAAGTCTTCAGTTTTTGTTCTTAAGGCATTCACCAATTGAATGAGGCTTACACACATTATTGGGGATTATCAACTTTACTTAGAGTAGACTGATTATCGGTACTAACATGACTCACAAAATGCCTTTACATTAAAATCTACTTGAGCCGTCTGACTAAATAATTGGTTGTTATAGCCTGGCCAGGTTGACACATAAGATTTACCATTTCCATTGTAATGGTTTCTTGACTACATTCATTCAGCTCACTGAGGAGTATATAGGCATTGTGGAATTTGTTCATTTTTATATCTAACTACTGGACTACATTCTTTCTAGAAGCCAACAAAATATAAATAAATATTACCAAAGTATAAAAACAGTAAAACAGTATTTTCAGATCTTCAGGCCAAGAATCTCACACCCAGTTTGAAATCATCCTAGAGTGTCTCTCAGTATTACAAAGTATTTATCATTGCACCATGTCTCTGTGAGTGACAGTTCGCATTCTTCATAATCACTACAAGAGAAAACTTGGTAAGATCATATGTTCTTCAATCAAATATTTTATCATAAAGTCTGATTTCTGCTGCTACATTAAGAGTCTAACAAAACATTAGCTGTGTTGGATACAACATTTAATAAGTGAAACCAATCTTTTGCTAAAATGAATGGTTTCCATTGATATTTTCATTATTTTTAATAAAAATTTAAAAGCCTTTCATTTGGCTTGTGTTATTTAAAATAACTTTTTATAGAGGCATAGCAATTTCAAAACTTTTCAGTATACTCTTCCCAACAATGCCATTTTTTCCTGCTCTTAAGTCTATATTACCCTAGTTTCTCAGTGCTTAAATTATTCTTGCCTTGTAAGAATCTTTTTTATTTTCTTTTGGTCCAGAAATCAAAATAAAACTAATTTTAGTTTTGAAATCACTTGCATAATATAGCAGCTGTAGGTAATGCCAAAAACACAGAGTTGAAAAATGCCAAAGACTATTTCTTTCAGTCCCTAGTAACGATTCATGGCACTTGATACATTATTATTGTCAGCAAAATATTGAAGATAAATAATATCCTCCATATTTTGTTCCAAAATATGAACAAAATAAACCTTTGATTTAAACTAGCATTTCTTAACCTAAGTGTGAGATTACCGCATTTGTCCTTAATGATACTTTAAAATCATCTAGAAAACTTCATCTTAGATACTCAATAAGTTTAAATATATTAATTTTCTAATCGTCAAAAGACTCATATAGCAAGGTAATTGTTTTTCCTCCTGCTTTATTAATGGAGAAATCAAGGCATTGAGATTGTCCAAAAGTCCTACCAAAAGTCAAATATGAGTATAAAAATAAGCCATGTTCTCTCTCTCTCTCTCTGTATTTCTCTCTATCTCTGCCTCTCTCTTTGTCACGCTTTCTCTATCTCTCTGTCTCTCTTTCTCCATCTGTCTGTCTCTCTTTCTCTCTATCTCTCTGATTCTCTCTCTCTCCTCCATCTCTTTCTCTCTCTCTGTCTCTCTCTCCTTCCCTCTCTCTCTTTTTCTGTCTCTCTCCCCTTCCCTCTCTCTCTTTCTCTCTCTCTTCCTCTCTCTCTCTTTTTCTCCATCTGTCTCTCTCTCTCTCTCCCTCCCTCCCTCTCTCTTTCTCTCTTTCTCCCTGTTTTCCCCTCATCAGTTTGACCAGCGATTTATTGCTTTTATATGTTAAAGCTTTAAAATAAATTAATAAAGAAAAGATTGTGGCTTACTTCAAAAAAAAAGCCATGTTTTAAACTTCTAGCTTCTACTACGAAATTGCATTTGTTAACCAATGCAAGCATTTATTCCCCAACAACTACAGCAGTAATCAACAAAACAACAAAAACTGTCACTTCTAAATATTAAGACTTTCAGCATATGAACTATGCATAACTACACTGAAGAAACTATTGACTATTTCCCTGTTCAGCAATAACGAAATAAGATTGTTTCAAGAAAGATGTGTGAATGCTTGTAGAAAGATGGGATCTTAGGTTGAGTATACATTAACAACACAAGTTAAATTTTCATCATGCACATAACATTTTATTGAATTGTTCAGTTCAGGTAAAATGTGATGGTGACCAGAAATACCTACAAGTTGAGATCTTTGCAATCATACTCTGTATTACTCTGAGTTTACCACCATTGAGATAGTCAATTAAATTAATTTAGCGTATTCACTGAATAAAGGTCAAGTATGTTAGGTAGAAAAATAAACACTCTCATGTTATTGCCAAGCCTTTTGTTACATATCTATTTAAAGTTCTTTTTTTACTCTTCAGTGCCTATTGTTACATACAGGTGAGTGAATGGATTTTCAGAATGGAGTATATAAACCAATTCAGTACAATCTTTGAAACTGTCCAGAATTTTCTAGATTCCAGAAGCTTCATGTACTATTTCAGTAGACATCATTTTGGGAACCAGCTGAAGCTTAAAATGGACATAAATATTCCACTTTATTCCCTACCCTAAAATATTTTATGCTATATTGACTTGCTAAAAGTAAACATATTTTAAGAAGTTTGGTGGAAAAAAAATACCGTGCCAAGTATTACCATGCTGCTGGAAAAAAGTGCTTAAACATAGTGCTCAAACAAAACATGACTTGAATTTCACACCTAATTTGCAAACAAGTAAAGTGCTGTTTGTTAAGAGGAATACTTTCTTAATCATCTGCACCTTTATGTGCATATGTGTGTCCAAGAGTATATTGTATCTTTGAAAGAATTGCACACACACCAGTGAAGGCAGTCATGAAATTAGTAGTTAGATTGTGTAATATTGTCAGTTGCAGATGGTCCTGGCCTCATTCAGGAGAGCAACTCAGATCTTCTGATTTATTCCGGTGCTTTTCTCATTAGTGTCATTAGAAGTTCAGCACTTACTGGGTTGTCTCTCAGGCTTCCACGCTATGTAACTGCATAATCCTTCAGCACCAGTCTTGGCTATTCATTTCTATGTTGGAGCTAAGAAAGTTTTAAGTCTCAGTTTTATCTGAGGTACAATTTACTGAAATGATGTAAAGTTTTATGCAAAAATTAAACTTCTCATAATGAAGGATAAACATCCTTATGCGTCGTCATAATGGCATTTATAGTGTTTAATTTAATTAAGTGAAGTTACTGTGAAATTAGCAGCTCACACTAATTTCAGATACATTCAGTTTCAGTCACATAAATAGCAGGATATCTTTTGCTTAATATGGGCTCATTTGAAACAGAAATCTTCTCAATTTATTTTAGATATCATAAATGAATGCTTATCATAAAGCCATATGAAAGCATAGCCATACATGATTAGAATTTGTCCTTTCTGATCATATGTCATTTTTCAAATGTTGCTTCTGGGGGTACTTTTGAATTTAATCAGAATAAATGCATAAGGGGGAAAAGGATTCACATAATATCCTGACAGTGAAATTAGTAAAACCTGGAAAGTAATTTCCATTTCAGCATGTGAATCAAGAGATAAGATATGCAATATTGGCTCATTTTCACTATGGCAAGAGAAAGTGTCATTTTCAGTACTCTTGCTAATTTCTATTATCCACATGGGAGCTGTTATTATCTGCATAATGTACTGAGGCATTTGCAATTAGGCTTGCTGTTCAGATTAGCCTCCCTTGGTTTCAAGTCACTTTCGCTTGAAATGATAGAATTAAATTAGCAGTTTTACCCAGGTCAGTGTGAAGTTTCTCCTGATAGATTTTGCAAGTTATTTTTGCTGGATTACAGTTTTCATGTCATAACTTTGGATGCAATTGGAACACAGATATTTTACACTATTTGTAGGAATTTTTAATAAAAGAGAGCAATATGTAATTTTGTTTTATTCAATTTCTTCCACTTAGCTATTGTACGACAGTTTGAAATAGAAATAGAATGCTCCCCTTTGGAGTCAATCATATAATGTCCTTTTGGTATGTCAAGCTGTGTAAGGAGGTTTAGATAAAAATTTAAAGAACTTTGGCATAATAAAGTCATACTGATTCCCCATTATAATACAAATAGAAATTTTTCCTTGAAGTGGGAGATAGAGTTATGAAATCATGTCTAGGAAAAGACCTAGTCATTTTCTTTCTTGCTCTTATCTTCTCTTTCTTTATATTATTTTATTTTCTTTCTTTCTCCTTGACATACATATACCAAATATAATCAGGGCAATTTTTTGTCTTCTCAGAGTATAGGGAGTATGGGAAGGAATTTTCTTTTATAAAAGGCAAAGAGCTGGAGTAGACATCTAAATAGTAGTAATACATTAAAAATGAGTAGCTCTGAGATTTTAAGTAAAATATGACTATGCTTAAGATTTCCTTTATATTCTAAAGTTATCTTTTATTGGACAGATTCAAGGAAACTAAATTTATAATTTTATGGATTTTTGTATTTTTGTAGAATACGCTAGCTAATTTGAATTTCTAGCTAATGATTGCTCATGTGAGTACAAGTGTTTCCCAGTAAGTCCAATGATTAACAGTTCTCTTTCTAAAATATTAAAAATAAAAAGTAAAATACTGTATACTTTTAAGTTGTAGATAAACACATGGAATTCTGTTTCTTCAGTCAATTTTCACCTCCATTATTCTCTCGCAAGACATATTTCCAAGTATAGTGTAATTCACAACTGTTCGTGTCCTTAATAATTAAACTCTTCCAAGAAGAACATCAATAGAGGTAAAAATCTGGTCTCTGGGGGTGCATTTTTGAATATTTTAATGGTGTTTTTCTTCAATAAAGACATTGAGATAACACTCAGATGTCAAAATGACAATGCATTTTAGATTCAATTACACCAACTTCATAATGGATAAAAGGGAAAAATGTTGAATTAATTTAAAAAATTCAAGACTCCCAAGCAAATGATAGTTTTGGTACTTGTTTAGAGAAGTAGAAAAAATATTAATGATGAGTTAAACGTGCAAGAGTGCTTAAATTGTCATAAAACCTTCTGTCACTAATTCTATTTCATATTTTCCCTCAACATGCATCTTTTTCTGTCTGAGAGATCACATCTGGTTTGTGTGTATGTTGATTCATGCTTGAATGAGAATGCTACGGATGACGTTAGGCAAGGCATGCGCTCTTCAGTTCACATGCTCTGCGGCTCCCTGTGAAGTCATATCTCGCTATTTCACACATGTATGGTTCCTACCTCACCCTAGAAAACAAGCATTTGAATTTGGAACCCCTGTTCTAACTAAACCTACAAAATAAGAATGCTCTAATTGTAAAAGTAAACTAGGCAAGTAATACTGGCTTTAACCTGGTGATTTCGCTTTACTTGCTTTGAAAATGCTGATCTGACACATTTACTGTTTTTTGTTTGTTTTATTTTGTTTTGTTTTTGTTTTTAATTTAGAGACTCAATTTGAATGCATTCTCTCAGAAAAACAACCATGGGTATGCAATCCTTAACAAAAATTCTTTAAAGCAAAAATTTCTAAAGAGCAACAGTTACTTCATAATTGGTCTGACAACAAAAGTTCACTAGAAATCAAGTAAAGTTAATTTGGGTCTTTATCCCATTTAGTATGAATATTTGTATATTCTGCCACAGAAATATTACTGTGGTTGATTATGAAGGGTTGTGATTATTTAGAACATGTTCTAAATTACTTCCTAAAAATTTTAAATAGCCTCAATTCAGAAACAAGAATCCAGTCCCGTGAATTTCAATTAAGGTAGTAAAGAACCATATAAGATAAGTAAACAACAGCTTCAAATGTGAATATAGTTAGACTGGGAAGGAAACAAAAAAACTTCAAATGCATATATTCAGGTCCTATAGTTCTATATATCAACAAAAGTTGATTTGAATTGTAGCCTAAGCTTCTTGACACCTAAGCAAAGAGATGGGATAGAAAAATTGTTTATTTTTTGTTCACCTTCTGAGTCAGGAAAATGACTTCAAGAAATAATGAAAGATATGAAACAGAATTATAATTCTTGGTATCTATCTTAATTCTGATGCTATTTTGCTTTATGACTTGGGGGAGTAGTTTCTAAATTACTGAATAGAGAACTTCTTCATCTATAAGCATATAGTAACAGCACTTAAAAATTTTCAGGTCTGTTTAAGTTTTGTAATATTGTGTATTGGATCATACACAAAAATAATTTCAGGAGCAGGCCACGGTGGCTCAGCAGGCAAGAATGCTTTCCTGCCATGCCAGAGGACCCGGGTTTGATTCCCAGTGTCTGCCCATGTAAAAAAAAAAAATTAATAATAATAATAATAATAATAATTTCAGAGATAATAATAAATATGATCATTTCAGGGATGAGTATAGTTTAGTTATTTGGATGATGACCTTCTTGCCTGCAAAATATTTTATCAATAACCAATTAAGGGGAATAAAGTGACAGACTTTACCATGAAGTTATGAAGAACAACTATGGTTTGTAGAGGGGAAAAATGTATTTTCTCTAATAAATATACCCTTGTATTTCCTGTTTAATTTATAGTGGCTGCAAAAAGGAATAAAAAGAAATACCTTCTGCAGCTGGCAAAAAGTAGCTGCTTTATTTAGTAATGTTATGCAGACATTTACATTTCTCCCTGATCAGACATCTATTTTTAACTTGGATTTGAGAATGGACTTGATTAATATATCCAGTTACTATAAATTTTTCCAGAATATAAATTCCTATAATTAGTAGTAATGGTCCCCCTTTCATTTCTGATATCAGTTATTTGTGTCTTCTCTCTTTTTTCTTTACCAGTCTAACTAAACATGTGTAAATGTTATTGATCTTTTCAAAGAATAAATTTTTATTTTCATTGATTCTCTACTATATTTTTATTATTTACTTCTTTTATCTCTTCTTCAATATTTATTAATTCTTTTCTTCTGCTTCCTTTGGGTTTAGCATACTTTTCTTCATCTAATTGTCCAGTTGTTAGGTTTCCAAGTTGAGATCTTATTACTTATTGGTTTTTTTTCATAAACATTTAGAGCTCTAAATTTCCCTCTCAGCAAGGACTTTGTGTCTTCCAATAAGTTTTGGTAGATTGTGTTTCCATTTTCATCCACTTCAAGATTTTTCCTAATTCCCCTTGTACTTTCTTCGACTCACTGGTTTTTAAAGAAAACATTGGGTTTCAGAAATTTTCCATTTCTCCCTCTGTTACTGATTTCTAGCTTCATTCACTTTGATCAGAGAAGATAAATTTTTATGACCTCATTATTTTTAAATTTGTTGAGACTTTTTTTGTGGCTTAACATGTGGTGTATCCAGGATAATGACTCACGTGTACTAGAGAAGAATATGTATGCTGCAGTTTTGGGGTGCAGTTTTCTGAAATATCTTGTTAGGTCTAGTGATTTTGTCATATTGTCCATGTCCTCTGTTTCCTTACTTATCTTTTGTCAACCTGTTCCATCCACCATTTAATGTGGTATATTGAAACCTTTTATTATTAATGTAGAACTGTTTACTTCTCCCTTTAAATTTGTCAACATTTGCGTCATATATTTTGGGACTGTGCTGTTAGGTACATAATTGGTTTTGAACAAACAATATGTAAGGACATAATTTGTAAAAGTACAACAAAAAAGTGATGGTTTAGGAACAACGTTTCTGAATCCTGTTGATGTTACACTTGTATCAAATCAAACCTGACTGTTAGAGACTTACAATGTCGAATTTAAGCCCCAGGGTAACAACAAATAAAATATCTGGAAAATACATTCAGAGAGAAATGAAGAGAGACTTAACATTTATCACTTCAAATAACTATGAAAGTAGGCATTAATGGAATAATTGATGGATAAACAAAAAAGGCATAAGACATAAAACCAAATAGCAATATGGCAGAAAAAAGTCCTGCATTATCAGTAGTTGCTTTAAATATATATGGAATAAAATCTCCAGCCGAAAGAGATACTGGAAAAATGGATATAAAAGAATGACCCTACTTTCAGGTGTTTGCAAGGGATTCACCTTGAATTCAGGGACACAGGTAAGATGAAAGTAAAAAGGTAGAAAAACACAAGCCATGCAAATAGAAACCAAAAGAGATTTGGTTACAATTGGGTCAAATAAATTTTTAGTCAAAAATTGTTATAAGTGAAAAAGAAGGAAGGCACGTACTGATAAAAAAGTGAATTCAACAAGGAAATACAACAATTATAAATTTAAAAGAACTACATTTTTTAATTGGCAAGTATAAGTTTCCAAAAAAACCATATTGATTCCAAAATTTCCTCCATAAGAATTCCTTGAATAAGGCAAATTAAAAGTATGGATAACTTTAACCTATTGTATTCAGGTAACCCTAAACACAGCATGAACCCATCTTTATCCTATATTCCCTTCCTTCCCATTTCCTATACATCTTTATTGCTCCCTGCTCTACTCTTCATTCTGATCTTTCTTCTTTCTACTCTCATCAAATAGAAATTTTCAAAGTTCTACTGCTCCTTTGAAGCTAAGCTCCTCTCAAGGAAAATATCTCTTGTGGTTGACCAATCATGGTTCTTAACTTAATTAAAAGCTTTTTGAAAGGACTTTTCCAAGCTTGGGAAGATAGACACAAAGTTATGGAGGAATTAAGGATAATTCTGGGGAGAGGATAGAACCATAGTGTACCGCCCAGATCTCTTTTCAGGGATGAAAGGCTTAGCTGGTTCAAGGTCACAACCCTTCATGTGGCAGATGGCACCAGTACAGTCTCCTATTCTTTTTCTGTTTTCTAAGTTCAGAAGCGTAGTTCACATTTTCAGACTTCTTTCTATTTAACTAAGCATTTAGAACTACGCTTTTTCTCCCTAAAATTATTTAGTTGTATCTCAGAAGTTTAAATATGAGGGGTTTTTCAGTTATTCAATTCTAAGTATGTTTTTTCTATGTTCATTATAAATTTCTTCTTTGAACCCTGAGTCATTTAGAAACATATTTTTAACTGACCACTAATGTAAATACCTTTATATATACAGAGAATATGGTCTATATGATTTTTATTGTTGGGAATTTGTTGATGCTTCCTCTATTGTCTAGTATATGGTCAATTTTTTAAAAGTTACAATAAAACTGAGGCTGTGAATTTTATACACATCAAGGCCACATAGCTCCAGTGCGTTCTTACCCTTCTTTGTTTTCCATTTTCTGATAGTTTTGGGCCTTATTTTCCCAACCTGTTTAAAACCATGCACTAACAATTTAAAAAATATATTTATTTTATTCATCAGATGTGGCCTGTAGACAATGGTGTTGGTTGATTGATGATAAAGAAGACAAAATAACTTTTCTGGGTGATGAAAATGAAAATATAGATATCTTGATTGTTGTGTGGTTTCTTAGGTATATATATATAATATATATATAATTATATATATTATATATATATATATATAATCTGTGAAACCCTCATTGAACCATATATTTAAATTGAGTGCCTTTGAGAGTATATAACTTCAATCTCAATAAAATTGATTTTAAAAATACTTTATTTAGAATTCTTTCAGTAGTCAATAGTCAGCTGTGGTACCTTAAAAATCACCATGGAATGCTGACAAGCTGACAGACAAGCTCAAGCAGCATTTAGAATTTCTAAATCGATTGAAGAATTCTTAAAATAATGGCGACTAGAGATAACAGAAAAAGAAAGACAAGTTGCAAGACTACTAAAATCAGCAGGTATCACATGTCTGAACAAAGGTGCCAATATTAAAAATAGATAAGGATTGAGTTGTGACAGGAAGGACAATGCATTGGACTCAATTACTGATAAGGTATGGATGAAACTCTCCTTTACCAGAGACAGATAAGATCACCAGTCTGTGCTGAAATTTATTAGTTCATTAATAAACTTCTGTTAGGTAATTAGCATTAGCTGATAAGGCAGAATAAACTGGATAGTTTTTGTTTTTTTCTTTTTAGGAACAAGTAAACAAATAAATGGAAACATAAGTCTCACCCAGGGAGGGCAGATGACAATTGGCAATCCAATGTCTCTGCATCTCTGCAAATTAGGAGCTGGGATGCTAGAAAAGTTTATGGACAGAAAGCTGAGAGAAGAGGAGAGATGGCCTAGAGACAAATTTCAGCTATTTCCAATTTCACTTTGGGCTTGTCCTGCTAATTGATGATAATAATACTGTCACTGGTATAAGTCTTTCCACACTTCCAGCCTATACTGCTTCCTGTTGGCCTTGGAATTAAAGAATTATTTGGATTTGAGACTTAAGCCCTGTTAAGACAAGCAAAAACAAACAAAAAACCAAAAAGCTTTTAATAATGAACCAAGAGAGAAACTAAGAAAAAAAAATCTATAAATTACCAGTGTTTGCCACCCAGTGAATGAATTGTAATCATTGACACTGTTCTAATTGGAATGACAGGAATGCCAGCCTAGCTCTAGATCAGAGTTACACAATCTTTAGATAAGATCTCGCTAAGGAAACAGCACATGAACATATGTTCAGGAAGCGGCATTCAACAATAATAATAGAAATCCATTTTGCAGTTAACATATTAAAGAAGGTTGCCAGTTTTAAAATGTTTTACCAAAGACCAAAGATACAGTCATCATACTGTATATTATTATGTATATTATTCACACTTTGGGAAATGAAAAATGTTCTAGTACATTGTAAATAAATATCCCCAAATTTCCAAAAACCAATGAGCAAGTGAAAATTTTATTCAGCCTGCACTAAGCAGTTGTGCAAATGAATTATAGGATTTCTGGAGTGAATTAAGAGTAATACAACTTCCCATGATGCCACTTTGTATACATCATCTATTTACCTGATTTGTTGATAATGGGTGCATTTGGTAGTGAAGCTTAAACCTCTAATTTGATGAGTTTCTGAGAATATAGTAGAGAGAAAAGTCAATTAAATCTTTGGCATGAAGAAATTTCTTTTCTGCCAGGACAACTGAATTGCCTCTAAAAATGCCTGCTATGTAAGCCTTTTTTTTTCTTAAAAGAAAGGTATAAATGTAGATTCAATTCTCTAAAACATAGTGTAAGGCATTTTAATGAATGTTTTCCTTTTCAAGAATCAGCGACAACATCTTACATTAGTCCTTATCAGGATACTCCAAATTAATAATGCATATGCTTAAATATCCTGGATAGTAGCATTCATTAATTAAAAGAAATAATGTCATCTTTCTGCTATTTCATTCTTAATAGTCAGTCCATTTGGACTATCCAGTTTTACCAGAAGCACTATGGGAACTCAAGTTTTCATATAATCTTTAAAGTTCAGTGTTACTAGGCTTGCTTTCAATTTAATGCCATAACAATTTTCTCATGATACCCATTCTCTTTTTTTCTTTTTTTGCATGGGCAGTGTGCTGGTTTGAAAGGATGCATGTCCCCTAGAAAAGCCGTGTTTTAATCTAAATCCCATCTATAAGGGCATAATAATCCCTATTCAATACTGTATGTTTGAAACTGTAATCAGATCATCTCCCTGAAGATGTGATTTAATCAAGAGTGGTTGTTAAACTGGATTAGGTGATGACATGTCTCCACCCATTTGGGTGGGTCTTGATAGGTTTCTGGAGTCTTATAAAAGAGGAAACATTTTGGAGAATGAAAGAGATTCAGAGAGAGCAGAGAATGCTGCAGCACCATGAAACAGAGAGTCCATTAGACAGAGCTTTGGAGATGAAGAAGGAAGACGCCTCCCAGGGAGCTTCATGAAACAGGAAACCAGGAGAGAAAGCTAGCAGGTGACGCTGTACTCGCCATGTGCCCTTCCAGCTAAGAGAAACCCTGAACTTCACTGTTCTTCTTGAACTAAGGTATCTTTCCCTGGATGCCTTTGATTGGAGATTTCTGTAGACTTGTTTTAATTGGGACATTTTCTCGGCCTTAGAACTGTAAACTAGGAACTCATTAAATTCCCCTTTTTAAAAACCATTCCATTTCTGGTATATTGCATTCTGGCAGCTAGCAGACTAGAACAGGCAGGTACCGGAATTGAACTCTCATCTCTGGCATGGCAGGCAAGAACTCTGCCACTGCGCCACCATGGTCTGCCCATCGTACCATTTTCAATGATGTCTTTAACAGTGTATTATTTTGTGAGTAGAAGGAGGAGCAACAAATCACAACAACTTCAAATTAAGAACCTATTCAGAAACAAGAAAAAGTGTTAAAAATAGCAGTATTCCTACTGATAGCGTATATGACATTGAGCCCAGCGTCTCCTATTTTCACCAACTGTAAGTAGTGGTAGCAAATCCTCCTGCTTAGTCAATGATATCCCAATAGATAGTCCATTATATCTCTTTTTAAGCATTCAACTATTTATTCACAAATGGGCAAGGATTCAAGTTATATTTCTCTAGTAAATATATTTATTTTTAAGAAATTCTAATAAACAAAGCAGGGTATAATAATTAATCACATCTGGAATCGTACTTCTTACACTTTAGTTGTCATACTTAATCTTTTGTTGGCTGCATCAAGGAAGAGGGACTGGATTATAGATACTTACAAATAAATAAATAAATTTAATTGTATACCTGAAAGCCACAACATCTTTGTCTTATTGGAATCTCTGATCAAGTAAAAATGTGTTAATTAACTTTAAAATTGTCTTTCAGATTAGATTTATCCTCTGAACCAAAATCAGAATGTATTAGTTAGGGTTCTCTAGAGAAACAGAATCAACAGGGAACACTTGCAAATATAAAATTTATATTAGTATCTCACGCGACCGCAAGAATGCAGAGTCCAAAATCCACAGGGCAGGCTGCGAAGCCGACGACTCCGATGGAGGGTCTGGATGAACTCCACAGGAGAGGCTCACCAGCCGAAGCAGGAATGGGGCCT